>JAUCBJ010003367.1:0-23238 GCA_032718475.1 Nemertoderma westbladi | reverse complement strand
AAGTTATTAGCTGTTGGAAAACCATGTAATATGTATTCCTGATTGAGAGCTCTTACCAATCGCTGAAGATCATATCAGCCAGAACTTGCGGCTGGCAAATCAGCTGGCTGGTGAGATGAAAGGGTCAGCCATTGGGTGAGAGAAAAGGGTCAGCCATTGGATGAGAGAAAAGGGTCAGCCATTGGGTGAGAGAAAAGGGTCAGCCATTGGGTGAGTGGAAAAGGTCAGCTATTGGGTGAGAGAAAAGGGTCAGCCATTCGGTGAGTGGAAAGGGTCAGCCATTGGGTGAGAGAAAAGGGTCAGTCATTGGGTGAGTGGAAAGGGTCAGCCATTGTGTGAGTGGAAATGGACAGCCATTGGATGAGAGAAAAGGGGCAGCCATTGGGTGAGAGAAAAGGGTCAGCCATTGGGTGAGTGGAAATGGACAGCCATTGGATGAGAGAAAAGGGTCAGCCATTGGGTGAGAGAAAAGGGTCAGCCATTGGGTGAGTGGAAAAGGTCAGCCATTGGATGAGAGAAAAGGGTCAGCCATTGGGTGAGAGAAAAGGGTCAGCCATTGGGTGATTGATTGATTGAAGTTTATTGTCATCACATATAAATACACAATATTATACTCACAAATTAATTACTTCTTGGCCGTGTGAAGAATGGTGAGACCAGTAAATGTACCGGTAAGAACAATAAATAATTCTCTTACAGTAAATAAATATATTATAAATACAATATAGCACAATAATAGTAAAATATATATATAATATATATAATAATCGATTCATTGTCGAAAACTAATGAAAACTTCAGGGGCTCCGTAAAAGAAACTTCACTTACTTAAATTTTCAAATAAATAAATTGTCATGAAACTAAGATACAAAAACCAAATATCATATATACTAAATATAATATGTGAGAGAAAAGGGTCAGCCATTGGGTGAGTGGAAAGGGTCAGCCATTGGGTGAGTGGAAAGGGTCAGCCACAGGGTGAGTGGAAAAGGTCAGCCATTGGGTGAGAGAAAAGGGTCAGCCATTGGGTGAGTGGAAAGGGTCAGCCATTGGGTGAGAGAAAAGGGTCAGCCATTGGGTGAGTGGAAAGGGTCAGCCATTGGGTGAGTGGAAAGGGTCAGCCATTGGGTGAGTGGAGAGGGTCAGCCATTGGGTGAGAGAAAAGGGTCAGCCATTCGGTGAGTGAAAAGGGTCAGCCATTGGGTGAGAGAAAAGGGTCAGTCATTGGGTGAGTGGAAAGGGTCAGACATTGTGTGAGTGGAAATGGACAGCCATTGGATGAGAGAAAAGGGTCAGCCATTGGGTGAGAGAAAAGGGTCAGCCATTGGGTGAGTGGAAAAGGTCAGCCATTGGGTGAGAGAAAAGGGTCAGCCATTGGGTGAGTGGAAAGGGTCAGCCATTGGGTGAGTGGAAAAGGTCAGCCATTGCGTGAGTGGAAAGGATCAGCCATTGGGCGAGTGGAAAGGGTCAGCCATTGGGTGAGTGGAAAGGGTCAGCCATTGGGTGAGTGGAAAAGGTCAGCTATTGGGTGAGAGAAAAGGGTCAGCCATTCGGTGAGTGGAAAGGGTCAGCCATTGGGTGAGAGAAAAGGGTCAGTCATTGGGTGAGTGGAAAGGGTCAGTCATTGTGTGAGTGGAACTGGACAGCCATTGGATGAGAGAAAAGGGTCAGCCATTGGGTGAGAGAAAAGGGTCAGCCATTGGGTGAGTGGAAAAGGTCAGCCATTGGGTGAGAGAAAAGGGTCAGCCATTGGGTGAGTGGAAAGGGTCAGCCATTGGGTGAGTGGAAAGGGTCAGTCATTGGGTGAGTGGAAAGGGACAGCCATTGGGTGAGTGGAAAGGGTCAGCCATTGGATGAGAGAAAAGGGTCAGCCATTGGGTGAGAGAAAAGGGTCAGCCATTGGGTGAGAGAAAAGGGTCAGCCATTGGGTGAGTGGAAAGGGTCAGCCATTGGGTGAGTGGAAAGGATCAGCCATAGGGTGAGTGGAAAAGGTCAGCCATTGGGTGAGAGAAAAGGGTCAGCCATTGGGTGAGTGGAAAGGGTCAGCCATTGGGTGAGAGAAAAGGGTCAGCCATTGGGTGAGTGGAAAGAGTCAGCCATTGGATGAGTGGAAAGGGTCAGCCATTGGGTGAGTGGAGAGGGTCAGCCATTGGGTGAGAGAAAAGGGTCAGCCATTCGGTGAGTGGAAAGGGTCAGCCATTGGGTGAGAGAAAAGGGTCAGTCATTGGGTGAGTGGAAAGGGTCAGCCATTGTGTGAGTGGAAATGGACAGCCATTGGATGAGAGAAAAGGGTCAGCCATTGGGTGAGAGAAAAGGGTCAGCCATTGGGTGAGTGGAAAAGGTCAGCCATTGGGTGAGAGAAAAGGGTCAGCCATTGGGTGAGTGGAAAGGGTCAGTCATTGGGTGAGTGGAAAGGGTCAGTCATTGGGTGAGTGGAGAGGGTCAGCCGTTGGGTGTGAGAAAAGGGTCAGCCATTGTGTGAGTGGAGAGGGACAGCCATTGGATGAGAGAAAAGGGTCAGCCATTGGGTGAGAGAAAAGGGTCAGCCATTGGGTGAGAGAAAAGGTTCAGCCATTGGGTGAGTGGAAAGGGTCAGCCATTGGGTGAGTGGAAAGGGTCAGCCATAGGGTGAGTGGAAAAGGTCAGCCATTGGGTGAGAGAAAAGGGTCAGCCATTGGGTGAGTGGAAAGGGTCAGCCATTGGGTGAGAGAAAAGGGTCAGCCATTGGGTGAGTGGAAAGGGTCAGCCATTGGGTGAGTGGAAAGGGTCATCCATTGGGTGAGTGGAAAAGGTCAGCCATTGTGTGAGAGAAAAGGGTCAGCCATTGGGTGAGTGGAAAGGGTCAGCTATTGGGTGAGAGAAAAGGGTCAGTCATTGGGTGAGAGAAAAGGGTCAGCCATTGGGTGAGTGGAAAGGGTCAGTCATTGGGTGAGTGGAAAGGGTCAGCCATTGGGTGAGTGGAAAGGGTCAGCCATTGGGTGAGAGAAAAGGGTCAGTCATTGGGTGAGTGGAAAGGGTCAGCCATTGGGTGAGAGAAAAGGGTCAGTCATTGGGTGAGTGGAAAGGGTCAGCCATTGGGTGAGTGGAAAGGGTCAGTCATTGGGTGAGTGGAGAGGGTCAGCCGTTGGGTGAGAGAAAAGGGTCAGCCGTTGGGTGTGAGAAAAGGGTCAGTAATTGGGTGAGAGAAAAGGGTCAGCCATTGGGTGAGTGAAAAGGAGGGTCAGCCATTGGGTGAGTGGAAAAGGTCAGCCATTGGGTGAGAGAAAAGGGTCAACCATTTGGTGAGTGGAGAGGGTCAGCCATTGGGTGAGAGAAAAGGGTCAGCCATTGGGTGAGAGAAAAGGGTCAGCCATTGGGTGAGTGGAAAGGGTCAGCCATTGGGTGAGTGGAAAGGGTCAGCCATAGGGTGAGTGGAAAAGGTCAGCCATTGGGTGAGAGAAAAGGGTCAGCCATTGGGTGAGTGGAAAGGGTCAGCCATTGGGTGAGAGAAAAGGGTCACCCATTGGGTGAGAGAAAAGGGTCAGCCATTGGGTGAGTGGAAAGGGTCAGCCATTGGGTGAGTGGAAAGGGTCAGCCATTGGGTGAGTGGAAAGGGTCAGCTATTGGATGAGAGAAAAGGGTCAACCATTGGGTGAGTGGAGAGGGTCAGCCGTTGGGTGTGAGAAAAGGGTCAGCCATTGTGTGAGTGGAAAGGGACAGCCATTGGATGAGAGAAAAGGGTCAGCCATTGGGTGAGAGAAAAGGGTCAGCCATTGGGTGAGAGAAAAGGGTCAGCCATTGGGTGAGTGGAAAGGGTCAGCCATTGGGTGAGAGAAAAGGGTCAGCCATTGGGTGAGTGGAAAGGGTCAGCCATAGGGTGAGTGGAAAGGGTCAGCCATTGGGTGAGTGGAAAAGGTCAGCCATTGGGTGAGAGAAAAGGGTCAGCCATTGGGTGAGTGGAAAGGGCCAGCCATTGGGTGAGTGGAAAGGGCCAGCCATTGGGTGAGAGAAAAGGGTCAGCCATTTGGTGAGTGGAAAGGGCCAGCCATTGGGTGAGAGAAAAGGGTCAGCCATTGGGTGAGTGGAAAGGGTCAGCCATTGGGTGAGTGGAAAGGGTCAGCCGTTGGGTGTGAGAAAAGGGTCAGCCATTGTGTGAGTGGAAAGGGACAGCCATTGGATGAGAGAAAAGGGTCAGCCATTGGGTGAGAGAAAAGGGTCAGCCATTGGGTGACAGAAAAGGGTCAGCCATTGGGTGAGTGGAAAGGGTCAGCCATTGGGTGAGTGGAAAGGGTCAGCCATTGGGTGAGAGAAAAGGGTCAGCCATTGGGTGAGTGGAAAGGGTCAGCCATAGGGTGAGTGGAAAGGGTCAGCCATTGGGTAAGTGGAAAGGGTCAGCCATAGGGTGAGTGGAAAGGGTCAGCCATTGGGTGAGTGGAAAGGGTCAGCCATTGGGTGAGAGAAAAGGGTCAGCCATTGGGTGAGTGGAAAGGGTCAGCCATAGGGTGAGTGGAAAGGGTCAGCCATTGGGTGAGTGGAAAGGGTCAGCCATAGGGTGAGTGGAAAGGGTCAGCCATTGGGTGAGTGGAAAAGGTCAGCCATTGGGTGAGAGAAAAGGGTCAGCCATTGTGTGAGTGGAAAGGGACAGCCATTGGATGAGAGAAAAGGGTCAGCCATTGGGTGAGTGGAAAGGGTCAGCCATTGGGTGAGAGAAAAGGGTCAGCCATTGGGTGAGTGGAAAGGGTCAGCCATAGGGTGAGTGGAAAGGGTCAGCCATTGGGTGAGTGGAAAAGGTCAGCCATTGGGTGAGAGAAAAGGGTCAGCCATTGTGTGAGTGGAAAGGGACAGCCATTGGATGAGAGAAAAGGGTCAGCCATTGGGTGAGAGAAAAGGGTCAGCCATTGGGTGAGAGAAAAGGGTCAGCCATTGGGTGAGTGGAAAGGGCCAGCCATTGGGTGAGAGAAAAGGGTCAGCCATTGGGTGAGTGGAAAGGGTCAGCCGTTGGGTGTGAGAAAAGGGTCAGCCATTGTGTGAGTGGAAAGGGACAGCCATTGGATGAGAGAAAAGGGTCAGCCATTGGGTGAGAGAAAAGGGTCAGCCATTGGGTGAGAGAAAAGGGTCAGCCATTGGGTGGGTGGAAAGGGCCAGCCATTGGGTGAGTGGAAAAGGTCAGTCATTGGGTGAGAGAAAAGGGTCAGCCATTGGGTGAGTGGAAAATGTCAGCCATTGGATGAGAGAAAAGGGTCAGCCATTGGGTGAGTGGAAAGGGTCAGCCATGGGTGAGAGAAAAGGGTCAGTCATTGGGTGAGTGGAAAGGGTCAGCCATTGGGTGAGTGGAAAGGGTCAGTCATTGGGTGAGTGGAAAGGGTCAGCCATTGGGTGAGTGGAAAGGGTCAGCCATTGGGTGAGAGAAAAGGGTCAGCCATTGGGTGAGTGGAAATGGTCAGCCATTGGGTGAGTGGAAAGGTCAGTCATTGGGTGAGTGGAAAGGGTCAGCCGTTGGGTGTGAGAAAAGGGTCAGCCATTGGGTGAGTGGAAAGGGACAGCCATTGGATGAGAGAAAAGGATCAGCCATTGGGTGAGAGAAAAGGGTCAGCCATTGGGTGAGTGGAAAGGGTCAGCCATTGGGTGAGTGGAAAGGGTCAGCCATTGGGTGAGTGGAAAAGGTCAGCCATTGGGTGAGAGAAAAGGGTCAGCCATTGGGTGAGAGAAAAGGGTCAGTCATTGGGTGAGTGGAAAGGGTCAGCCATTGGGTGAGTGGAAAGGGTCAGTCATTGGGTGAGTGGAAAGGGTCAGCCGTTGGGTGTGAGAAAAGGGTCAGCCATTGGATGAGAGAAAAGGGTCAACCATTGGGTGAGTGGAAAGGGTCTGCCATTGGGTGCGTGGAAAGGGTTGAAGGTGATGTGTTGCGCTATGTTTTATGGCGTATATCCGGATTAGCCAGGGTTCGGTTGGCTCGGAAAATTACCAATCTGGTTCATCCCTAACTAGACTTTTAGTGACATTGAAATCATTCCCGAGAATAAAAAACCGGTAAATAAATTTTCAACTAGATGTACTCCGAGCCTTAACCCAAAGATATCCCTGCCGTTAATTAAGAACGCAGATGAGGGTGGTAGACATGATGTTGTAAGTGGTGACAGCGATTCAACTGGCAATGTCACAGATGCTGGTGATACAAGCGCACTTGTCATGGATAATAGTGATACGAATGAAATTGTCACTGATAACAGCGAGGCGAATTATGTTGACACTAAAAATGGCGACCCAAATAGGGTTGCCGCTGAAAACGATGACACAGATAGAGTTGTCAGAGGTGAAGACAGGAAGAATTATGACAACGATAAAAATGAATTCGTCATTGATTATGGAGATAGGAATGATGTTGTCATAGATGACTATGATAAGAATGGTGTTGTCCCTGAAAATGGTAACACGAATTTTGTTGTTACAGAAGAGGGTGACACAAATTGTGTTGCCACTAATAATGGCGTGACTAAGGAAATTGGAACTGATGGCGGAGACACCAATGTAGTAGCCACTGATGATCGATCCTCAAGGGCTACTTCGATAGGGACCAGTGTTCACCGTGATATGGAACTCCTGCGGCTAATAACAGATCAAATCTCTGAACCATTTGACAACACTGCGAAAGTTAAATATATCTCAATGGCTACCCAGTTAGCTGACCTCGACACCTTATCTGAAAACAAATTATTGAAAGCTGTTGAGAAATATGTTGAAGATCATTTGGCTGGGTTAACTTTGCATCAACTGAGTAAAGTCCGAGAACTGTTCGTGGTGGACCGACCAACCGGCCAACGAAACCATGGAAAATTGCAGAAGATGGCAGACAAACCACCTTGTATCATATACATATTCCGTAATGGCAAGGACAGACAGCCACCAAAACTGGTACCACTGGCCTCTACTGAACGTAGATTATTGGGCGCAGCGATAAAGTCAATAAATATGAGCTTTTACGGAAATAATCGAATTCGTTTTAACAGAATATTCCACGTAGATGGGAGGGAAGTGGGGTCACCTCAGGAACTGAAACATCAACACAAGTACGTAGCATTGAAAGTAAAGGAGACTTTTATTCCAAGAAGTTACTCGAATGCACCTCTATCGTCCAACACCGGTATCGGAGTTTATATAAATACAGTGAATAATGTTAACACCCGAAAGAAGAAATTGATTGGTGATGTATACTCACATAAGCCGCGCCCAATAACTAACAAAAAAAGATTAAAACCAGTCACTTATTTAACTAAACATTCCACAGAACCCGTGACAGTAAATCCTAGATATGAACTTGCCAAATATAATTATTGCGCAGAAACGTTGCAGGAACCAGAGTTTAGAGAATTACGAAATAAAAGAGATGAACGTGTATTACTGGCTAGCCGACCTCGGGGCTTTTGTTATGCTTGCAGGTCTATAAAGGATAATCTACCTAATCAAAGCATTCCGGTCACAGCAACGCCAGTATCAGAATCACCCAAAAGACGGCGGACTGTAAGAAATGATTCACCAAACACGATACAAACTAGAAATGGACAACTAAAGTTGAGTCAGTCTCTTCAAACAAGTTCAGTTAAAGAAATCAATATGACTCTGAATGCATATCGAAATAATACACAGTCTACGGCGGTTCTTAACAAATGGCAAAGTATAATTAAAAGTACTGTAGAAGATAACAATAATGATATCCAACCAGATAATGATATCTTGCCAGAGAATGATATCACACCAGATAATGACATGCAACCAGATAATGATATCTTGCAGGAGGATGATATCGCGCCAGAGAATGATATCACGTCAGGGAATATCTCGCAAGAAAATAATATCTTGCCAGATAATGATATCTCACCAGAAGATGATATCTGGCTAGAGAACGATATCCCATATCGAGTAGAATGTGCAATAAATAAAGGGGAAGGTTGGAATATCTCAAGTATCTTGAACCCGAACCCGAGCCGCAAACCCGAACACCAAAACCCTATTAGCCAATCTCAAAGCGATGATATTTATATGAATTTTATTGACTCAGAACACATCAATAGCATAAATTATTTATTGTCTGAGTCATATTATGATCCAGAAACAGCAGAACATCAGAGGTCATCCACGCAATACACACTCAGTTCCATTCCCGAAGAATTCGAATCATCAGATTCGCCAACACCAGAGAATTCAATGGTGTTTCTTCCTGCTAGAGACGTCAACAGTTTACAATGGGACGATTACATCGATGGTGAGTTGATAAAAAATAATCCGAATAAAAAACCAATGTCTAACGATATGTCAGAGATGAAGGTTCGAATGGCTGCAACTGGCGATTCAATTCTGTCTAGAAAAACAAAAGCACAAATTTCCCAAAGCGGTGAAAAAGAAACACGAACTACCCAACACGCCAAAACAGAGGCAATAAATTATAACGGAACAATGAAACTTCGATCAACAAATAGTGAGTCAAGGACATCAACCAAGAGACACTCCTCGACTGGATGCAGTTCGCGGGACAAGTCCGTAGGAACTCAAGGGTCAACACTTAAAGAGAACCGGTAGTGAGGACTCTGTGTTACCCCGGGCGAATAGAACAACAAACTCTTTCAGTTTGGTTACATTGTTGTAGTGCTAGTCATGCCGAGGGTTAAAGACGGGATGTCGGAAGAATATTAAACTGAATGCTTTAAGTTAACTTCAACCTAAATAATGCCACGTATTTCAAGAAGTGGTTTTAGAGCAACAACCATGTCAATATAAACGTAATGAGACAATTAATGCATTTAACAAGTTTTCCTTATTCCCTAACCTACCTATACAGCACAATGTGCTATATAAGGTAATATAAGGCACAGTCTAGACTAATTTAATTTCACTTTTATTTGTCGCGGTACTTTCATTAACCATATGGCGATTAGGCGCGAATTGTAGTTGTAGTTTTTTGTGTTTCCTTCGATTTCATAACATGGCAGACACTCACTCCTTGGTGAGAGTGAGATCATTGCTTACAACTATACTTATTTTTTATTGTAATATGAGATCGAATTTCTCAATAAATTCAAATTAGAGTAATAAATTCGCATGCTGACTTCCAGGACATTACAAAAAAATGTATATTTAGTGTCAGAAATTTATAATATACAAAGGCAATAATAAGTATTACAATCTTCAATGCATTAATAAGACAATAAAGGGAATTAAAAAACATTCAAAACACTACATTGTGTAACCATTTTGAACAGATAACACTAAGCGTGCATCCGCTCTGCACTCAATACCAACACGTTCGTGGAGACTTATGATGACAAACCTGGAAGCATATCTATATAACAACGGATTTCTAGAACATAGCTCTATAAATAGCATCGAAAATATGTCAATTTGTGAGCGTTCTAATGATATCCTCGTAACGCAGCAAGGAATCTCTTTGCAGCATTGTGGCCTAAAGGACGGAACGTTGTTGCAAAGTAATCACTAACTTAGAATATAACAATGAACTTCTAGAACACGTAGTATTATTCATTGATGATAGTCATAGCAGGCTAAAGTGTACTGTAAGATTGTTTACCGTATGTACCTTTACGGTACATTTGATCACACTAACATCTGCAATTAATTGCATAAAATGGATATGAATTTCATTAATATTCCTATACATTACAATATGAAGGACGCCGATTAATTAAGAAGGCCGATAAATTGACATAAAGTAACAAAATTACGTACATCATTTATGAAAATGACATTATTCAGCGTTTATGACCCCTGTATGTATATCATAAATATTTATGTAACTCTCCCTCGCTGCGCTCGCTCGATATACTAGGGTAATAAAGCTGAAAAAGTGCTACTTATCGCACAATTATGAAAATAGTTAGTGAAAATAGTTAGTAGTTAACAATTTCGAAGAATTCTGCCTACGTATTAAAAGAGTAGATATTCTGAGAAAAACGTTCTAAGTGTACTGGGTAGTACACAATTTATGAACATGGTCCAAGTTTTGTTGTAACTAACTGGTAGAATAACTGATATATTCAATAGGAAAAAAAACAATCAAGTGTCGAATTGGGATAATTTTTACGCCCCACGGGCAAGAAAGTTACTTACTTTAATATAAAATAATTTCCTATTCAATCTAAAGGAACTTGCGGTTAAAAAAACCAATGAAAGACCTAGAAATGTTTCGTATTGAGCTAAAAAAGATGTCACGTAAGTTGAGCAACATAACATCCATCCAAACACTAAACAGTCATTACAACTTTAGTGTCTGCAGCTGCACGATATTAAATAATAATAATAATTATTGGTTCACGGTCCTTGACATAGGTGACCATTATTACCGTAATGTGTGTGTGTGTGTGTGTTAGTGTGTGTGTGTGTGTGTGTGTGTGTCCAGAGCGATATCTCAGTTATTTATTAATCAATCGAAACAAAATTTGGACAAAAGTTAGATATAGGGATGGCGAAGGCTCATACAAAAAATTGGGTGTCGAGATGGTATTTGTGCGATGTGAGCGCTATATTTGCGTGTTTTCGCATGGTTTAGGAAAAAGCTATCTTGTCATAGGGAACGCAATGAATGATTCTGATATTTGGCATGGAGGTACCTGAATTATTTGTAAATCGATTAACGGAGGCCGATTTTTAAATTTGGACCTACATTATGACCTAATTGAAGATTTAATTAAGGTAATTAATTAGCACTGCTAGTACTGTCTGATTGTCTGCCTGTAGTAGGCATACCGGACCGGTACTACCTGACCACTGTAGGCCTATCTGCCTATCTTCATACTGTCATAGGTCAGTACAGCAGTAGGTCCTAGCCTAGCCCTAGCAGTAAATATAATATTTCGCCATGTTCGCAGGCGACTTCGCACTGACTACCAGTAGGCCTATGCAGCTATGCTATGAGATTAACCGTCCAGTCGTTCAGATGCATATGGTACCGGTACTGGAACGGGTTACGGTTTAATCCTGCATTTGTCAATTACGACAATACCGGTACGACTTTGAGTACCGCTGTACCGGTACGCGGTAGCCTACCGTTACCGGTTGACCGGTAGGCGTAGGCGGTAGACCTACGGTGCGATGGTAGCCAGCCGGTAGGTGGTAGGCTTACCGTACCAGTATAAATGTTGGCGGATGGCGGGATGACGTCGTGTGGCGCGTAATTACTTACCGGTTGCCGGTAGACGCCTACCCAACTCGTAACTGGTGGTCGTGGTCGTGGTGGGATGAGCACAGGAGCATGAGGTCGCCTACGATGGGAACAAGTGAAAAGGAAACATAGGCCTACCCGAACGAAAACGTATTATTATTGTACTGATTAAGTAGGAGGACCGTGAACCTTCCAGGCTTGCCAGCTTGTTATTATAGTAATTATAATAAGTATATAATTTAATAATATTTAACATTTAGTAAGGGAGCATCAGGAGTTGTTAAAAGGTACAACAATTCGAATCGTAGTAACTATGGAAGCAATGTGATTTATATTTTATTTATGACACATTTCTTTCTATTTTCAACTAAAGAACAAAGAAAAAAAGTACCAATAAAAAATTCAATATCACAAGGGAAAATGTTTTTTTTGACACTAACTCATAATTCTTTATTAACCTCGATAGCGTTCGAGAAAGTGAAAAAAAATTATACTTTATAATCATGTAATAAATAATCAAATAATTTAGTAATATCGGCATAGACGGCATTTCCTCAAAATAGTGAAAAGCATTTAAACTGAAAAATTGGATTTCTCTCACTTAAACGAATAAGTGATTGTAGATATATCATAGAATGGCTTCGCTCGGTGCATGGCTCGACCCATAAGACCATCAATAAATATTCAATGCACAACGGGTGAGAAAGATAACGGTAGTGCAAAGGGGAACCAACAATTAATTAAACAATCAATTTGCACCAAAAAATAATTTAATCAAGTTCGACATATTAAATAACTTACCAAGAACTCTAAAACTTACATATTGATACCGTTATTAGTTAGTGTTAAATAAATAAAGTGAACCGTATTAACACACACTACTAGACTGGACGAGAAAAGGGTCGGTGGGGGTGATCATAAGATTGAGTTTAATTCCGAAAAATAAATAACAACCTAACCTATAATTATCGTTGCATGAAGGTAAATCATTAGTTACGATTAATGCAAACGTTTATACTTACTAGGAAGTTGGCGTTCATATTGCTAGGTAACGTTCCACCGCGCGGTAGATTTCCAATTAGGGTGCTGCTACAACCTGACAAGTAGGGTGCTGCTTGGGCAGATTTTTTATAGTGAAAAATTAGTACCTCAGGAAAATTTTAGCTCTAAACTGCGTTCCTAAATTTAGTATATCGATCTGGTTAGAAAAACCCGACACTGTAACCTGATCCTTTCCATTAATATGTGAAACACGCACCTTAACTGTTAATGTAGAGCAACGAAATCAAATATTCGCGAAATCAAAGTAGCACCCCAACTGGAAATATACCACCGAAAGTGCCCTGCGTAATAATACAACAATAAAATAATGAGAATTACAATTCCGACTAAATATATAATACATTATTAGTAATTACAGAAGTCGCATATTTATATATCGGGAACTCCAGATGGCCAGGATTCAATTATACAAAACAGCACAAAATGAAACTCAGTTGTTTAGAGGATAATGAGAAAAAGAAAAATAAACTTATGCAAAATGGTTTTATATAGTGGAAACTTGAAACAATAATAAATATGAATTTACGTAGACCCAGACATGTTATGTAGCACATTACGCTTAGAGATGCAACGTTAAGACTAGGGTTACAACTCAAGTAATTGTTAGGTACAGACAAGGCAGTGGAGTAGTTAGTAACGGCGATGTGGAGAGGTCTGGAGTATTCTAAACACTTCCGACAATCATCAATCTAAGCAATCTTCAGTGTTGTATGTATATTTTGGCTGAATTATATAAATACATACATAGTACGTATACTTAATAACTTATAATAATATATATATAAAATTAATTTGAAAAAAAACGCGGTTAATTTCACTCTTACTTCCACTATCATTCACTAACGTTTATTTTTACTACCAATGTGATAAAAAAATAATGTTTTCAAGATTATGTTATTCTAGAATAATGTTGATTTAATTGGTCCATTGTTTATAAGTATACGTTAACCGCAACTAAACAAGCACCCGGTATCCATAGGAATAATAAATATATATTAATTGTATATATTTAATAAATACCTGAAATTACAATTATATATATTATGTTGGCAACCAGATCATCCGTAGTACCAAAGATGGCACTGAGAGAATAATATCAATTATATACGATTTTAGTTACAATATTAGTGAGTGATTCACTGTGTTTAAGATATTATAATTATTTACTTTTTAATGAATTGTAATCCTATAATATTCTAATCTACCAAACTGGAACCATTTCGTGGTCATGGCGGTTATAAACGGCCCATAAAGGAAAACACAAAGAGATGAAGTGACACGTTTAATTCGTACAGTAATCATCTTCAAAATATTATATATTTAATACAGTGTTTATCAGCCATAAAATAGGACAAATTTTGGTTTATAATAAAGTTGGACAATATCAAAAAATTTAATGGTTTAGGTGTCAATCGGAAGTTTACAAGATATGGTGTTATAAGATATCTTTAGTTGACATAGAAGACGCCCCACACTGCGTCATTAAAGGAAGTAGCTAAATAAAAAATGGAATATCCCCGGGGAATAGAAATTAGTTTGAAGAATATGAATTACTATAAATTTAATTTCATATTTAGGTATAAAAGTCAATAAAAAAAATCATGGGAAAATGCTAAATAACGTTGACGTCCAATGTTGTAATGCGGTATTAACGCAGTCAGTCATTGTTTAATTTGGTTCAAATTTGGTTTCATGATCACATTCCAAAGTAGAAGCAAAAACGTAATTCTTAATAATTAATTCTTAAAACTTAATTCTTTCTGGGAAGTTGGAATGAAATGGTTTTGCAATTTTTCACACTGAAATTATACTTAGTAGTTAGCCTCTCTAGATAATTCATTCACTATCCAAGTCCTTGAAAAGGTTGATGATTAACAAGAAAATATTAATACCAAAGAGAGTCGATAACACTAAATTTTTGGAAGGTAAGTTTTGAAAGCAATAATGTAGTAAATAATATTGGCCAATATTTAACCAGAGCAAAACAATTCTAAACCCCAACCAATTAAATAATTTTATAATTGACTCTCGATTAACACCAAAACAATTAAATTAAGTTGTCAAGGGACAATTAAAACGAAAACCAGTTAATCTACCATTATTAACACTGATAACATACTTTATGGCGACTAAGCAATTATTAGTCTTATATTAGGCGATTTCTGAAACACACACACATATCGGGCCTTGACTTCATAAACAACGACTATTCAGTGATAATCTCTCATTTATTGTCATAACAAAAAAAGGCGATCCAGTAAACTACAGTTAGGTCGTAATTATAATAATAAAATCAAACCAAATCATGAGGACCCTTGTTTATTAGATATACTGGACGACGACGAGTCACTAACAACGGGCTCGATATTGAGGCGTTTAAGGAGTGATTCTAAAAGGCTGGTTGACAACCCCGGTGATCTGGAGTCGAGTCGGGAGAGCGTATCGCGTAACGAGCTAATCGAGTTCCCGTTCAACGCTGATGCACCGTCGATTGCGTTGAACGCGGTGTTCATGGCCAACCAGCCCACGTTAACCACCGGAGTTGGCGGCGTTACTTCAGTCTCAACCTCCCGCTTGTTATTATTTATATTGAGTTCCGGAGTTGGTATCTCAGAGGGGGTGGTCTCTACGTTGTTACTGTACGAGTCAACCAGGTCAGCTGTAGTCTTTACGGTAGGCCACCGCCACGACGGGTAACCTTGCATAGCTCCACCTGCTAAACCATCCGAATCGTTATCTGAATCGTCGGAGTCACTGTTGCCGCTCTCCTGTCGCCATTTATTGTAGCGATCGATCAACTCGACGAGATAACTCGTCTTCCTCGCGAACCGAGCGATAAACTTGTGTCGCAACAACTCCTTCGCAGTGGGGCGGTGCCCTGGATCCTTATTCAAACAGGAATCAACGAACTCCCTAAATAGTTTGCTGTAGTTCTGGCCCTCCAGACTAGGGGGGTTATTCTTAGGAATGAGAAACAGAACCCGCATCGGGTGCAAATCGGAATTGGGGGGTTCTCCTTTGGCTAACTCGATGGCGGTAATGGTGATACAAGCGCACTTCTCATGGATAATAGTGATACGAATGAAATTGTCACTGATAACAGCGAGGCGAATGATGTTGACACTGAAAATGGCGACCCAAATAGGGTTGCCGCTGAAAACGATGACACAGATAGAGTTGTCAGAGGTGAAAACAGGAAGAATTATGACAACGATAAAAATGAATTCGTCATTGATTATGGAGATAGGAATGATGTTGTCATAGATGACTATGATAAGAATGGTGTTGTCCCTGAAAATGGTAACACGAATTTTGTTGTTACAGAAGAGGGTGACACAAATTGTGTTGCCACTAATAATGGCGTGACTAAGGAAATTGGAACTGATGGCGGAGACACCAATGTAGTAGCCACTGATGATCGATCCTCAAGGGCTACTTCGATAGGGACCAGTGTTCACCGTGATATGGAACTCCTGCGGCTAATAACAGATCAAATCTCTGAACCATTTGACAACACTGCGAAAGTTAAATATATCTCAATGGCTACCCAGTTAGCTGACCTCGACACGGCAAACTTATCTGAAAACAAATTATTGAAAGCTGTTGAGAAATATGTTGAAGATCATTTGGCTGGGTTAACTTTGCATCAACTGAGGAAAGTCCGAGAACTGTTCGTGGTGGACCGACCAACCGGCCAACGAAACCAGGGAAAATTGCAGAAGATGGCAGACAAACCACCTTGTATCATATACATATTCCGTAATGGCAAGGACAGACAGCCACCAAAACTGGTACCACTAGCCTCTACTGAACGTAGATTATTGGGCGCAGCGATAAAGTCAATAAATATGAGCTTTTACGGAAGTAATCGAATTCGTTTTAACAGAATATTCCACGTAGATGGGAGGGAAGTGGGGTCACCTCAGGAACTGAAACATCAACACAAGTACGTAGCATTGAAAGCAAAGGAGACTTTTATTCCAAGGAGTTACTCGAATGCACCTCTATCGTCCAACACCGGTATCGGAGTTTATATAAATACTGTGATTAATGTTAACAGCCGAAAGAAGAAATTGATTGGTGATGGATACTCACATAAGCCGCGCCCAATAACTAACAAAAAAAAGATTAAAACCAGTCACTCATTTAACTAAACATTCCACAGAACCCGTGACAGTAAATCCTAGATATGAACTTGCCAAATATAATTATTGCGCAGAAACGTTGCAGGAACCAGAGTTTAGAGAATTACGAAATAAAAGAGATGAACGTGTATTACTGGCTAGCCGACCTCGGGGCTTTTGTTATGCTTGCAGGTCTATAAAGGATAATCTACCTAATCAAAGCATTCCGGTCACAGCAACGCCAGTATCAGAATCACCCAAAAGACGGCGGACTGTAAGAAATGATTCACCAAACACGATACAAACTAGAAATGGACAACTAAAGTTGAGTCAGTCTCTTCAAACAAGTTCAGTTAAAGAAATCAATATGACTCTGAATGGTAATGGTGAAAAATATCGAGACTTGAATAATATCGAGAGTAAAAATAACGAGAGTAAAAATATCGAGAGTAAAAATAACGAGTGTTGAAAATTAACGTGATTAAAAAATATCGAGAGTAAAAATAACACGAGATGAAAAATATCGAAAATAACGAGTGTTGAAAAATATCGAGTGTTGAAAAATATCGAGAGTAAAAATATCGAGTGTTGAAAAATATCGAGAGTAAAAATATCGAGTGTTGAAAAATATCGAGAGTAAAAATATCGAGTGTTGAAAAATATCGAGAGTAAAAATATCGAGTGTTGAAAAATAACGAGTGTTGAAAAATATCGAGAGTAAAAATATCGAGTGTTGAAAAATATCGAGTGTTGAAAAATATCGAGATTAAAAATATCGAGAGTAAAAATATCGAGTGTTGAAAAATATCGAGAGTAAAAATATCGAGTGTTGAAAAACATCGAGAGTAAAAATATCGAGTGTTGAAAAATATCGAGTGTTGAAAAATATCGAGAGTAAAAATATTGCATTTTACTTGAGCATTTTATTTAGAATTATGGAACAATATTGCAGTGCATGGGTTAAAACAGTGCAAGTGAATGGCATTATGTACAGTAATACACCTTGGGTACCCATTTACCAGATTTATTATACTAGCTAGTTTTTGCTATTTTTTTAATAAATATTATAAAAGAAGAGCTAGCTATAAATTTTGATAAATATTATAAATATTGTTAAATATTATATTAGAACACGTACCTTATAAGCTACCAAATGTTGATAAATATTGTTGTTCTAGAACATTTTTAGTAAAAAAATTATCATACAACCCTTATTTAAAAAAATTGTTACTATCGATATTTTTACTCTCGATATTTTTCAACATTCTATATTTTTCAACACTCGATATTTTTACTCTCGATATTTTTCAACACTCGATATTTTTCAACACTCGATATTTTTCAACACTCGATATTTTTCAACACTCGATATTTTTCAACACTCGATATTTTTACTCTCGATATTTTTCAACACTCGATATTTTTACTCTCGATATTTTTCAACACTCGATATTTTTACTCTCGATATTTTTCAACACTCGATATTTTTACTCTCGATATTTTTCAACACTCGATATTTTTACTCTCGATATTTTTACTCTCGATATTTTTCAACACTCGGTATTTTTACTCTCGATATTTTTACCCTCGATATTTTTACTCTCGATATTTTTTGAACTCTCGATATTATCGTTATTTTTCAACACTCGATGTTTTTACTCGCGTTATTTTTACTCTCGATATTTTTCATGTCTCGATATTTTTCAATATAACCCTCTGAATACATATCGAAATAATACACAGTCTACGGCGGTTCTTAACAAACGGCAAAGTATAATTAAAAGTACTGCAGAAGATAACAATAATGATATCCAACCAGATAATGATATCTTGCCAGAGAATGATATCACACCAGATAATGACATCACACCAGATAATGACATGCAACCAGATAATGATATCTTGCAGGAGGATGATATCGCGCCAGAGAATGATATCACGTCAGGGAATATCTCGCAAGAGAATAATATCTTGCCAGATAATGATATCTCACCAGAAGATGATATCTGGCTAGAGAACGATATCCCATATCGAGTAGAATGTGCAATAAATAAAGGGGAAGGATGGAATATCTCAAGTATCTTGAACCCGAACCCGAGCCGCAAACCCGAACACCAAAACCCTATTAGCCAATCTCAAAGCGATGATATTTATATGAATTTTATTGACTCAGAACACATCAATAGCATAAATTATTTATTGTCTGAGTCATATTATGATCCAGACACAGCAGAACATCAGAGGTCATCCACGCAATACACACTCACTTCCATTCCCGAAGAATTAGAATCATCAGATTCGCCAACACCAGAGAATTCAATGGTGTTTCTTCCTGCTAGAGACGTCAACAGTTTACAATGGGACGATTACATCGATGGTGAGTTGATAAAAAATAATCCGAATAAAAAACCAATGTCTAACGATATGTCAGAGATGAAGGTTCGTATGGCTGCAACTGGCGATTTAATTCTGTCTAGAAAAACAAAAGCACAAATTTCCCAAAACGGTGAAAAAGAAACACGAAATACCCAACACGCCAAAACAGAGGCAATAAATTATAACGGAACAATGAAACTTCGATCAACAAATAGTGAGTCAAGGACATCAACCAAGAGACACTCCTCGACTGGATGCAGTTCGCGGGACAAGTCCGTAGGAACTCAAGGGTCAACACTTAAAGAGAACCGGTAGTGAGGACTCTGTGTTACCCCGGGCGAATAGAACAACAAACTCTTTCAGTTTGGTTACATTGTTGTAGTGCTAGTCATGCCGAGGGTTAAAGACGGGATGTCGGAAGAATATTAAACTGAATGCTTTAAGTTAACTTCAACCTAAATAATGCCACGTATTTCAAGAGCAACAACCATGTCAATATAAACGTAATGAGACAATTAATGCATTTAACAAGTTTTCATTATTCCCTAACCTACCTGGTAATATAAGGCACAGTCTAGACTAATTTAATTTCACTTTTATTTGTCGCGGTACTTTCATTAACCATATGGCGATTAGGCGCGAATTGTAGTTGTAGTTTTTTGTGTTTCCTTCGATTTCATAACATGGCAGACACTCACTCACTCCTTGGTGAGAGTGAGATCATTGTTTACAACTATACTTATTTTTTATTGTAATATGAGATCGAATTTCTCAATAAATTCAAATTAGAGTAATAAATTCGCATGCTGACTTCCAGGACATTACAAAAAATGTATATTTAGTGTCAGAAATTTATAATATACAAAGGCAATAATAAGTATTACAATCTTCAATGCATTAATAAGACAATAAAGGGAATTAAAAAACATTCAAAACACTACATTGTGTAACCATTTTGAACAGATAACACTAAGCGTGCATCCGCTCTGCACTCAATACCAACACGTTCGTGGAGACTTATGATGACAAACCTGGAAGCATATCTATATAACCACGGATTTCTAGAACATAGCTCTATAAATAGCATCGAAAATATGTCAATTTGTGCGCCCATGTGAAGAATACCAGAATTTCACTTTTCGGTCGACTTTGTATTGGAATTTTATATATGAAGATTTTTTATTTTTTTTATTTATCTTTATTTCTGTCTTATAACCTGTACATATACTAATTCGTTTATTGTTTTGGTTAGATTCAGCCCTTCTGTAACCTGGGTTTTTGGTGAAAACCTGGTATTCTTCACATGGGGGTAACTGCAAAGTGAAATATAACGGCTGAAAGTCTGGTATTCTTCACATGGGCCAATTTGTGAGCGTTCTCATGATATCCTCGTAACGCAGCAAGGAATCTCTTTGCAGCATTGTGGCCTAAAGGACTGAACGTTGTTGCAAAGTAATCACTAACTTAGAATATAACAATGAACTTCTAGAACACCTAGTATTATTCATTGATGATAGTCATAGCAGGCTAAGTGTACTGTAAGATTGTTTACCGTATGTACCTTTACGGTACAGTTGATTACACTAACATCTGCAATTAATTGCATAAAATGGATATGAATTTCATTAATATTCCTATACATTACAATATGAAAGTTAATAATTAAGCTTTAAGAACGCCGATAAATTGACATAAAGTAACAAAATTACGTACATCATTTATGAAAATGACATTATTCAGCGTGTATGACCCCTGTATGTATATCATAAATATTTATGTAACTCTCCCTCGCTGCGCTCGCTCGATATACTAGGGTAATAAAGCTGAAAAAGTGCTACTTATCGCACAATTATGAAAATAGTTAGTGATAATAGTTAGTAGTTAACAATTTCGAAGAATTCTGCCTACGTATTAAAAGAGTAGATATTCTGAGAAAAACGTTCTAAGTGTACTGGGTAGTACACAATTTATGAACATGGTCCAAGTTTTGTTGTAACTAACTGGTAGAATAACTGATATATTCAATAGGAAAAAAAACAATCAAGTGTCGAATTGGGATAATTTTTACGCCCCACGGGCAAGAAAGTTACTTACTTTAATATAAAATAATTTCCCATTCAATCTAAAGGAACTTGCGGTTAAAAAAACCAATGAAAGACCTAGAAATGTTTCGTATTGAGCTAAAAAAGATGTCACGTAAGTTGAGCCATATCCATCCAAACACTAAACAGTTATTACAACTTTAGCGTCTGCAGCTGCACGATACTAAATAATAATAATAATTATTATTATAGTAATTATAATAAGTAATTTAATAATATTTAACATTTAGTAAAGGAGCATCAGGAGTTGTTATTAAAAGGTACAACAATTCGAATCGTAGTAACTATGGAAGCAATGTGATTTATATTTTATTTATGACACTATTTCTTTCTATTTTCAATTAAAGAACAAAGAAAAAAAGTACCAATAAAAAATTCAATATCACAAGGGAAAATGTTTTTTTTGACACTAACTCATAATTCTTTATTAACCTCGATAGCGTACGAAAAAGTGAAAAAAAATTATACTTTATAATCATGTAATAAATAATCAAATAATTTAGTAATATCGGCATAGACGGCATTTCCTCAAAATAGTGAAAAGCATTTAAACTGAAAAATTGGATTTCTCTCACTTAAACGAATAAGTGATTGTAGATATATCATAGAATGGCTTCGCTCGGTGCATGGCTCGACCCATAAGACCATCAATAAATATTCAATGCACAACGGGTGAGAAAGATAACGGTAGTGCAAAGGGGAACCAACAATTAATTAAACAATCAATTGCACCAAAAAATAATTTAATCAAGTTCGACATATTAAATAACTTACCAAGAACTCTAACTCTTACATATTGATACCGTTATTAGTTAGTGTTAAATAAATAAAGTGAACCGTATTAACACACACTACTAGACTGGACGAGAAAAGGGTCGGTGGGGGTGATCATAAGATTGAGTTTAATTCCGAAAAATAAATAACAACCTAACCTATAATTATCGTCGCATGAAGGTAAATCATTAGTTACGATTAATGAAAACATTTATACTTGCTAGGAAGTTGGCGTTCATATTGCTAGGTAACGTTCCACCGCGCGGTAGATTTCCAATTAGGGTGCTGCTACAACCTGACAAGTAGGGTGCTGCATGGGTAGATTTTTTATAGTGTTTTGCATTTTTTATTAGTACCGGTACCTCAAGGAAATTTTTGTTCTAAACTGCGTTCCTAAATTTAGTATATCGATCTGGTTAGAAAAACCCGACACTGTAACCTGATCCTTTCCATTAATATGTGAAACACGCACCTTAACTGTTAATGTAGAGCAACGAAATCAAATATTCGCGAAATCAAAGTAGCACCCCAACTGGAAATATACCACCGAAAGTGCCCTGCGTAATAATACAACAATAAAATAATGAGAATTACAATTCCGACTAAATATATAATACATTATTAGTAATTACAGAAGTCGCATATTTATATATCGGGAACTCCAGATGGCCAGGATTCAATTATACAAAACAGCACAAAATGAAACTCAGTTGTTTAGAGGATAATGAGAAAAAGAAAAATAAACTTATGCAAAATGGTTTTATATAGTGGAAACTTGAAACAATAATAAATATGAATTTACGTAGACCCAGACATGTTATGTAGCACATTACGCTTAGAGATACAACGTTAAGACTTAAGGGTTACAACTCAAGTAATTGTTAGGTAAAGACAAGGCAGTGAGTAGTTAGTAACGGCGATGTGGAGAGGTCTGGAGTATTCTAAACACTTCCGACAATCATCAATCTAAGCAATCTTCAGTGTTGTATGTATATTTTGGCCGAATTATATAAATACATACATAGTACGTATACTTAATAACTTATAATAATATATATATAAAATTAATTTGAAAAAAAACGCGGTTAATTCCACTCTTACTTCCACTATCATTCACTAACGTTTATTTTTACTACCAATGTGATAAAAAAATAATGTTTTCAAGATTATATTATTCTAGAATAATGTTGATTTAATTGGTCCATTGTTTATAAGTATACGTTAACCGCAACTAAACAAGCACCCGGTATCGATAGGAATAATAAATATATATTAATTGTATATATTTAATAAATACCTGAAATTACAATTATATATATTATGTTGGCAACCAGATCATCCGTAGTACCAAAGATGGCACTGAGAGAATAATATCAATTATATACGATTTTAGTTACAATATTAGTGAGTGATTCACTGTGTTTAAGATATTATAATTATTTACTTTTTAATGAATTGCATCCTATAATATTCTAATCTACCAAACTGGAACCATTTCGTGGTCATGGCGGTTATAAACGGCCCATAAAGGAAAACACAAAGAGATGAAGTGACACGTTTAATTCGTATTCGTACTGTAATCATCTTCAAAATATTATATATTTAATACAGTGTTTATCAGCCATAAAATAGGACAAATTTTGGTTTATAA
>JAUCBJ010003366.1:0-94159 GCA_032718475.1 Nemertoderma westbladi | reverse complement strand
GCCGCCATATTGTTGTAGGCCTATCGTGTGTGTATTTGTTTACCAGGTAATATTTATATTAAATTTTTGTTACTCTGATCTGATATCGGGAATCAGATGAAGTTGGTTCGTGTTATCCATAATTTTACAGCCAGCAATCCGGACGAGTTGACTATTTGTGCCGGGGATGCGATAGAAATCATACGCGCGGTCGACACCAATTGGCTGGAAGGTAAGCATGGAGATTTAAGGGGATACTTCCCATGTAATTTCGTTACAGAAATACCGATACCGCCATTACAATCAAACGAAAAATTAGGAGTCGCTGTATCGGATTTCCAGACGGGAGAATCCGGCGACTTGTCGTTTAATAAAGGCGATTTAGTTATCGTTACGTCGTTCATTGATGCCTCTTGGGCCGAAGGTAGATGCGACTCCAGATTTGGCGTGTTCCCTCTCAGTTTTATATGTTTCTTATCGGAGTACAACGCCGAAGACTCCACGGAGAAGTTTCGAGTAGACTCTCAGGATAAACAGCCGATCCGGGTTCCCTGCAGAGCCAAAGCGTTGGCGACTGTTAAGGGGCAGTTAAAAAACGAGTTGAGTTTCGTTTGCGGCGAGATTCTACAAATAACTCGTGTGGTCGATGTTGATTGGGTGGAAGCCGAGTGCGTGGATGGATCTACGGGAATCGCATTGACTCTACAACTAGAGATACTCGATGACACAGTTAATGCATCAAGCGATAATGGTCATATCCCAGACCACCATAGTGACTCCCCAGACCAACATACGAACGCCGGCGACCACCATAGGAATGCACCACACGGTGTGGCTAAGTTCCCCTATCATTCGGATCAAAGGGACGAATTGAATTTTGAAGTCGGGGAGATGATCGAATTAATTCGCTACGTTTCCCCGACCTGGTTGGAGGGGCGGATTCGTCACAGATCAGGAATATTTCCTGCCAATTATATTAAAATTTTACAAGATATCATAAAAACAGAAGACGAAAGTAATCAAACAGGAGCTCTAGATGTTGTACCTACAAGTAGTTGTAACTCTGATTTATCTAAAGATACGTATAGTAGCGTTGTGACTCTTTCCCAACTGGCTGAAACATGTAACAAAACCGGTGCTGAAACTGCCTCGAGTCCACCAAGGGGGTCTGATAACGCCCCGGCTCCAAGGGGCCCCAACCAGGCTACCGTCCTCTACTCTTTCGTCGCGGAATCGAGTTTAGAGCTGACCATTTCGGCCTCGGAGGTGGTCAGTTTGCTACACCGAGTCGACGCCGAGTGGTTCCAGGTTGAGAACAGTAGCGGACTGCGTGGGATGGTTCCCAGCTCGTTCCTGGATGCGGAACCATCGGCTGTCCGACGTCTGTCACTGTCCGACAAGGACCCGGACAGACTGTCGGACAAGGAGCCGGACAGACCAAACCGCTCCCGTTTCGAGCGACACTCGAGTTTCGACTCTAACATCGGGGGAAATTTTCGCAGTTTCAAATCCGGGAAACTCGATTCTATAAGGGAAACTGAAGGTAAACCAAAGGAAATCTCTTTAAAGGAAACTTCTCAAAGGCTAAACCTAGCTAAAACAACGGAATTGGAAACTCTTAATAACTCTCAGCTCAACGAGAGTATCGTGCAGCACATAGAGACTAGGGTATCCGAGATACAGCAGGAACTCGAAGCCAACCAACAGGCGAAGTCCCAGGAGCTGGGTGCCGACCTCATCGGGCTGGACGTCCCGGGGCTGCTGTCCCAGGGGGACGTCCGCCGTCTGGAGGAGGAGTTACTGGGACTCCAGAGGAGTCTGGAGGAGTTCCGAGAGGCGTCAGCCCGACCTCGCGTCGTCGATTCCGTCGCCGTGAAGCGATCGCGAGTTCTCAACGAGTTGCTCAGCACAGAACGGGACTTCCGCAGCGATATGGACTGCATCTATAAGATATTCTCGAGATATAGTGCGGAGGAATCCGTGAACTGCGATGTGCTAGCGGGACTCCTCCCTCCCATAATCTCCGTATCATCCTCTTTAATACAGAGACTCGACGCTTCTCTCAGCGATTTCGATGGTTTCGGCTCGATAGGTAAATGTTTCGTGAATTTATCGGAGGACTTCACTAAAGCTTACGGGCCATATTGTCGGAATCACAACGATATTATTAACCTCCTGATTAAATACGAGTCCAGCCCGACCGCGTGTCGTTTCATCGACTCTGTCCTGGAGGAATACCGCTCCCACAAGAACTCCTTCAACTTAAACTCGATTCTAATTAAACCCGTCCAGCGGATCCTCAAATACCCGTTGTTACTCAACGAGTTGATTAGTTGCGCCGCGGATACCAACGATAAATCGGAGTTGGTTGCCGCGAGTAAATCGATGATGGACGTGGCCGCCGCCATAAACAAGTCGAAGTTCCAGAAGGAAATCATCGATAAGTACAAACGACCCGATCTGGTCGCCCTCACCAATAAGATGACAATCCATTCCGTAAAGAAATCCATCGGGAGGTTCAACCAGATCGTATCCCAGGCTACCGGTCTGTCCAAACAAACAGTGGACGACAGTTTTATCGAAGCCGAAATGAAGTTCAACTATTTAGCGGGTTTTATTCCGTCGTTAAACGATTTAGTTTCCTCTTATTGCGATTCGCAGGAGAAGTGCGTCAGCAGCAGTGCCGTTCTGTCTGTTAGCTTCAACAGTTTCTTTCATAATGAAATATCTTCTTCCTTTCAGAATGGATCCGATCGGGTCAATAAGAAGATCGCTTCTGATCATTTGCGAACTATAAGAGAGCGAGTTGTTAAGCCGTTGAACGAACTTCTGAAGGCTTTTGAGGGTCCCAAATACTTAATTGCTAAACGTGGAGATAAATTATTGGATTTCGATCGAGCGAGGAAGAAGTTGGAGAGAGTTAAACTCGATTCGGAGAAACTCGTCGCGGCTCAGAAGGAAGTCGATTCGACGCGAGAGATTTACGAGGCTATCAACCACCAGTTGGTTGAAGATCTCCCGGAGTTGACGCGGTTGAGTTGGTCCCTGGTGGAGAACGCCTTACGATGGCTGCTCAACGGGAAGCTCGTGTTCGCGGGGTGCGCCGGCGACGAGTTGCGTCGCAGTGTGCGCGTCTCAGAGAGCGTGGAGCGCGGGTTGCTCAACGCCTTCACCGAGAAACTCAACGCGAGGTCCGGGTTTCTAGAACGTTTGTCGGTTCTTCAGACGTCGTCCGCGGCTTATAGAGTCGGTCGCGACGCCCAGTTCGTGTACAAACCACGAGATGGCGCTGTCGAGTATAAACGGCATTCTGTAGTCGCGATTCGCGGCGTCCAATCGGATGAGGCTAAACAGAATCTAATGCAGCGCTACGGGAGTTTGTGTGTCGCCACTTCGGCTTACTCATCCAAGGAGGTCGGGGAGCTGTCTGTCTCAGAAGGTGAGTTCCTTGGCATCATTAAGGAGGCGGACCCGTCTGGGTCCACCCAGCGATGGGTCTTGGATAACGGATGGGAGAAGGGGTTGCTCCCGGTGTCTGTGGTCCAGAGACTGCGCCCGCAACGACGACGTGTCTCCGACTCGCGGCCCCGTTCCACCCCCGGGTTGCAGTACACCCTTCCCACGGAGAATCAACCCCCCAATGATTACAAGACCACGTTGAAACAGTTGTCGGACAGTTGGAGAGACCAGGATAATATATCGTCCTTTGTAGATACTAGGTCTGCCGTAGCAGGGGTAAATCCTGCTAGTTACAGTCAATCAGATTCAAGCCCCCCTCGTTTTAACCAATCAGTAAACAGCCGACCGCACATCACCCAATCAGAATCAAGTCCTCCACGTTTTAACCAATCAGTAACCAGTAGACCGCACATCACCCAATCAGAATCAAGTCCTCCACATTTTAACCAATCAGTAACCAGTAGACCGCACCCTACACAATCAGATTCAAGTTCCCCACGTTTTAACCAATCGTTAAGACCCAACCAACATCCCTCCCTGACGTCTAGCCAATCAGTGAGCAGCGTTACCAACTATTTCGTTGCGGCCCATAACTTCTCGGCCTCCACTAACACGGAGATCTCCCTGAGGGCCGGGGAGCTGGTCGTGGTTGTAGACAGACATGACCTGGAGGGCAACGCCGAGTGGTGGTTGGTTGAGTGTCGGGGTAAGCGGGGTTACGTTCCCGGTTACTACTTAAAACCCACGAAACCCCGCGGAATCACACAGTGATCCATTGGTTTACTATATTATAATTTATTGCCTTAAATTAAACTTTAATTAGTGCGGCTATTTCTTATATTTCTTAAACTTAGATTAAATGCTTTTTTACATTTTACTTTCTAGTAAAAGCCGAAAATAGAATTCATAATTAGGTAACATCGTAAATAAATAAATTAATTTAATTATGGTAAACTTATATTGGGATATTATCAATTTAGGGATTATTCTGTAATTAAAAATTTTTTTAAATGCGTCTCGGGTATTCTAGAATGAGTCAAACAGTTATTGCTAATTACCAGCTACCCATAACATATTTTTTATCGTAGGTACGATTTATTAATTTATTATTATTTTAGAAAGTTACCAAATGTAAAATTTTATAGAGTTTTGTGCATTTTATATAAATATATAGAAGATTTTTTAACACGCAATTGTTTGTGTATTTTTTTTAAATATATTTTGGAATCTATTTCTGAGGCACATTAGTTTATAAACATTCCATAACAACGGATATAATAATAGTTGTGTTTTTACAATACTTTTAAGGAATTTCTGTATTAAAGATTACATACTTATTAGCGCAATTAGCAGTACTACACAACGTTGGTTTGTTACGTGAACGAACGCAGTGAGTGGGTGCAAATAAACTCACGAGGATTAGAACAATGTATAGTACCGGTACTTCACAACAAGTTTGTTATTTCTAACTGACTACATTCTAACATGTACCGGGATGTAATTTCTAACTTTCTACTTTCTAACATGTACCGGGATGTAATTTCTAACTTACTACGTTCTAACATGTTCCGGGATGTAATTTCTAACTTACTACGTTCTAACATGTACCGGGATGTAATTTCTAACTTTCTACTTTCTAACATGTACCGGGATGTAATTTCTAACTTACTACTTTCTAACATGTACCGGGATGTAATTTCTAACTTTCTACTTTCTAACATGTACCGGGATGTAATTTCTAACTTACTACGTTCTAACATGTGCCGGGATGTAATTTCTAACTTACTACGTTCTAACATGTACCGGGATGTAATTTCTAACTTACTACGTTCTAACATGTACCGGGATGTAATTTCTAACTTACTACGTTCTAACATGTACCGGGATGTAATTTCTAACTTACTACGTTCTAACATGTTCCGGGATGTAATTTCTAACTTACTACGTTCTAACATGTACCGGGATGTAATTTCTAACTTTCTACTTTCTAACATGTACCGGGATGTAATTTCTAACTTACTACGTTCTAACATGTACCGGGATGTAATTTCTAACTTACTACGTTCTAACATGTACCGGGATGTAATTTCTAACTTACTACGTTCTAACATGTACCGGGATGTAATTTCTAACTTACTACTTTCTAACATGTACCGGGATGTAATTTCTAACTTTCTACTTTCTAACATGTACCGGGATGTAATTTCTAACTTACTACGTTCTAACATGTACCGGGATGTAATTTCTAACTTACTACGTTCTAACATGTACCGGGATGTAATTTCTAACTTACTACGTTCTAACATGTACCGGGATGTAATTTCTAACTTTCTACTTTCTAACATGTACCGGGATGTAATTTCTAACTTTCTACTTTCTAACATGTACCGGGATGTAATTTCTAACTTACTACGTTCTAACATGTACCGGGATGTAATTTCTAACTTACTACGTTCTAACATGTTCCGGGATGTAATTTCTAACTTACTACGTTCTAACATGTACCGGGATGTAATTTCTAACTTACTACGTTCTAACATGTACCGGGATGTAATTTCTAACTTACTACGTTCTAACATGTACCGGGATGGATATAATTTCTAACTTACTACGTTCTAACATGTACCGGGATGTAATTTCTAACTTACTACTTTCTAACATGTACCGGGATGTAATTTTTAACTTACTACGTTCTAACATGTACCGGGATGTAATTTCTAACTTTCTACTTTCTAACATGTACCGGGATGTAATTTCTAACTTACTACGTTCTAACATGTACCGGGATGTAATTTCTAACTTACTACGTTCTAACATGTACCGGGATGTAATTTCTAACTTTCTACTTTCTAACATGTACCGGGATGTAATTTCTAACTTACTACGTTCTAACATGTACCGGGATGTAATTTCTAACTTTCTACTTTCTAACATGTACCGGGATGTAATTTCTAACTTACTACGTTCTAACATGTACCGGGATGTAATTTCTAACTTACTACGTTCTAACATGTACCGGGATGTAATTTCTAACTTACTACGTTCTAACATGTACCGGGATGTAATTTCTAACTTTCTACTTTCTAACATGTACCGGGATGTAATTTCTAACTTTCTACTTTCTAACATGTACCGGGATGTAATTTCTAACTTACTACGTTCTAACATGTACCGGGATGTAATTTCTAACTTACTACGTTCTAACATGTACCGGGATGTAATTTCTAACTTACTACGTTCTAACATGTACCGGGATGTAATTTCTAACTTACTACGTTCTAACATGTACGGGGAGGTAATTTCTAACTTACTGCGTTCTAACATGTACCGGGAGGTAATTTCTAACTTACTACGTTCTAACATGTACCGGGATGTAAATTCTAACTTACTACGTTCTAACATGTACCGGGATGTAATTTCTAACTTACTACGTTCTAACATGTACCGGGATGTAATTTCTAACTTACTACGTTCTAACATGTACCGGGATGTAATTTCTAACTTACTACGTTCTAACATGTTCCGGGATGTAATTTCTAACTTACTACGTTCTAACATGTACCGGGATGTAATTTCTAACTTTCTACTTTCTAACATGTACCGGGATGTAATTTCTAACTTACTACGTTCTAACATGTACCGGGATGTAATTTCTAACTTACTACGTTCTAACATGTACCGGGATGTAATTTCTAACTTACTACGTTCTAACATGTACCGGGATGTAATTTCTAACTTACTACTTTCTAACATGTACCGGGATGTAATTTCTAACTTTCTACTTTCTAACATGTACCGGGATGTAATTTCTAACTTACTACGTTCTAACATGTACCGGGATGTAATTTCTAACTTACTACGTTCTAACATGTACCGGGATGTAATTTCTAACTTACTACGTTCTAACATGTACCGGGATGTAATTTCTAACTTTCTACTTTCTAACATGTACCGGGATGTAATTTCTAACTTTCTACTTTCTAACATGTACCGGGATGTAATTTCTAACTTACTACGTTCTAACATGTACCGGGATGTAATTTCTAACTTACTACGTTCTAACATGTTCCGGGATGTAATTTCTAACTTACTACGTTCTAACATGTACCGGGATGTAATTTCTAACTTACTACGTTCTAACATGTACCGGGATGTAATTTCTAACTTACTACGTTCTAACATGTACCGGGATGGATATAATTTCTAACTTACTACGTTCTAACATGTACCGGGATGTAATTTCTAACTTACTACTTTCTAACATGTACCGGGATGTAATTTTTAACTTACTACGTTCTAACATGTACCGGGATGTAATTTCTAACTTTCTACTTTCTAACATGTACCGGGATGTAATTTCTAACTTACTACGTTCTAACATGTACCGGGATGTAATTTCTAACTTACTACGTTCTAACATGTACCGGGATGTAATTTCTAACTTTCTACTTTCTAACATGTACCGGGATGTAATTTCTAACTTACTACGTTCTAACATGTACCGGGATGTAATTTCTAACTTTCTACTTTCTAACATGTACCGGGATGTAATTTCTAACTTACTACGTTCTAACATGTACCGGGATGTAATTTCTAACTTACTACGTTCTAACATGTACCGGGATGTAATTTCTAACTTACTACGTTCTAACATGTACCGGGATGTAATTTCTAACTTTCTACTTTCTAACATGTACCGGGATGTAATTTCTAACTTTCTACTTTCTAACATGTACCGGGATGTAATTTCTAACTTACTACGTTCTAACATGTACCGGGATGTAATTTCTAACTTACTACGTTCTAACATGTACCGGGATGTAATTTCTAACTTACTACGTTCTAACATGTACCGGGATGTAATTTCTAACTTACTACGTTCTAACATGTACGGGGAGGTAATTTCTAACTTACTGCGTTCTAACATGTACCGGGAGGTAATTTCTAACTTACTACGTTCTAACATGTACCGGGATGTAAATTCTAACTTACTACGTTCTAACATGTACCGGGATGTAATTTCTAACTTACTACGTTCTAACATGTACCGGGATGTAATTTCTAACTTACTACGTTCTAACATGTACCGGGATGTAATTTCTAACTTACTACGTTCTAACATGTTCCGGGATGTAATTTCTAACTTACTACGTTCTAACATGTACCGGGATGTAATTTCTAACTTACTACGTTCTAACATGTACCGGGATGTAATTTCTAACTTACTACGTTCTAACATGTACCGGGATGGATATAATTTCTAACTTACTACGTTCTAACATGTACCGGGATGTAATTTCTAACTTACTACTTTCTAACATGTACCGGGATGTAATTTTTAACTTACTACGTTCTAACATGTACCGGGATGTAATTTCTAACTTTCTACTTTCTAACATGTACCGGGATGTAATTTCTAACTTACTACGTTCTAACATGTACCGGGATGTAATTTCTAACTTACTACGTTCTAACATGTACCGGGATGTAATTTCTAACTTTCTACTTTCTAACATGTACCGGGATGTAATTTCTAACTTACTACGTTCTAACATGTACCGGGATGTAATTTCTAACTTTCTACTTTCTAACATGTACCGGGATGTAATTTCTAACTTACTACGTTCTAACATGTACCGGGATGTAATTTCTAACTTACTACGTTCTAACATGTACCGGGATGTAATTTCTAACTTACTACGTTCTAACATGTACCGGGATGTAATTTCTAACTTTCTACTTTCTAACATGTACCGGGATGTAATTTCTAACTTTCTACTTTCTAACATGTACCGGGATGTAATTTCTAACTTACTACGTTCTAACATGTACCGGGATGTAATTTCTAACTTACTACGTTCTAACATGTACCGGGATGTAATTTCTAACTTACTACGTTCTAACATGTACCGGGATGTAATTTCTAACTTACTACGTTCTAACATGTACGGGGAGGTAATTTCTAACTTACTGCGTTCTAACATGTACCGGGAGGTAATTTCTAACTTACTACGTTCTAACATGTACCGGGATGTTATTTTTAACTTACTAGGTTCTAACATGTACCGGGATGTAATTTCTAACTTACTACGTTCTAACATGTACCGGGATGTAATTTCTAACTTACTACGTTCTAACATGTACCGGGATGTAATTTCTAACTTACTGCGTTCTAACATGTACCGGGAGGTAATTTCTAACTTACTACGTTCTAACATGTACCGGGATGTAAATTCTAACTTACTACGTTCTAACATGTACCGGGATGTAATTTCTAACTTACTACGTTCTAACATGTACCGGGATGTAATTTCTAACTTACTACGTTCTAACATGTACCGGGATGTTATTTTTAACTTACTAGGTTCTAACATGTACCGGGATGTAATTTCTAACTTACTACGTTCTAACATGTACCGGGATGTAATTTCTAACTTACTACGTTCTAACATGTACCGGGATGTAATTTCTAACTTTCTACTTTCTAACATGTACCGGGATGTAATTTCTAACTTACTACGTTCTAACATGTACCGGGATGTAATTTCTAACTTTCTACTTTCTAACATGTACCGGGATGTAATTTCTAACTTACTACGTTCTAACATGTACCGGGATGTAATTTCTAACTTACTACGTTCTAACATGTACCGGGATATAATTTCTAACTTACTACGTTCTAACATGTACCGGGATGTAATTTCTAACTTACTACGTTCTAACATGTACCGGGATGTAATTTCTAACTTTCTACTTTCTAACATGTACCGGGATGTAATTTCTAACTTACTACGTTCTAACATGTACCGGGATGTAATTTCTAACTTACCACGTTCTAACATGTACCGGGATGTAATTTCTAACTTACTACGTTCTAACATGTACCGGGATGTAATTTCTAACTTTCTACTTTCTAACATGTACCGGGATGTAATTTCGAACTTACTACGTTCTAACATGTTCCGGGATGTAATTTCTAACTTTCTACTTTCTAACATGTACCGGGATGTAATTTCTAACTTACTACGTTCTAACATGTACCGGGATGTAATTTCTAACTTTCTACTTTCTAACATGTACCGGGATGTAATTTCTAACTTACTACGTTCTAACATGTACCGGGATGTAATTTCTAACTTACTACGTTCTAACATGTACCGGGATGTAATTTCTAACTTTCTACTTTCTAACATGTACCGGGATGTAATTTCTAACTTACTACGTTCTAACATGTACCGGGATGTAATTTCTAACTTACCACGTTCTAACATGTACCGGGATGTAATTTCTAACTTACTACGTTCTAACATGTACCGGGATGTAATTTCTAACTTACTACGTTCAAACATGTACCGGGATGTAATTTCTAACTTTCTACTTTCTAACATGTACCGGGATGTAATTTCTAACTTACCACGTTCTAACATGTACCGGGATGTAATTTCGAACTTACTACGTTCTAACATGTTCCGGGATGTAATTTCTAACTTATTACGTTCTAACATGTACCGGGATGTAATTTCTAACTTTCTACTTTCTAACATGTACCGGGATGTAATTTCTAACTTACTACGTTCTAACATGTACCGGGATGTAATTTCTAACTTACTACGTTCTAACATGTACCGGGATGTAATTTCTAACTTACTACGTTCTAACATGTACCGGGATGTAATTTCTAACTTACTACTTTCTAACATGTACCGGGATGTAATTTCGAACTTACTACGTTCTAACATGTTCCGGGATGTAATTTCTAACTTTCTACTTTCTAACATGTACCGGGATGTAATTTCTAACTTACTACGTTCTAACATGTACCGGGATGTAATTTCGAACTTACTACGTTCTAACATGTACCGGGATGTAATTTCGAACTTACTACGTTCTAACATGTTCCGGGATGTAATTTCTAACTTTCTACTTTCTAACATGTACCGGGATGTAATTTCTAACTTTCTACTTTCTAACATGTACCGGGATGTAATTTCTAACTTACTACTTTCTAACATGTACCGGGATGTAATTTCGAACTTACTACGTTCTAACATGTTCCGGGATGTAATTTCTAACTTTCTACTTTCTAACATGTACCGGGATGTAATTTCTAACTTACTACGTTCTAACATGTACCGGATGTAATTTCTAACTTACTACGTTCTAACATGTACCGGGATGTAATTTCGAACTTACTACGTTCTAACATGTACCGGGATGTAATTTCTAACTTACTACTTTCTAACATGTACCGGGATGTAATTTCGAACTTTCTACTTTCTAACATGTACCGGGATGTAATTTCTAACTTACTACGTTCTAACATGTACCGGATGTAATTTCTAACTTACTACGTTCTAACATGTACCGGGATGTAATTTCTAACTTACTACGTTCTAACATGTACCGGATGTAATTTCTAACTTACTACGTTCTAACATGTACCGGATGTAATTTCTAACTTACTACGTTCTAACATGTACCGGGATGTAATTTCGAACTTACTACGTTCTAACATGTACCGGGATGTAATTTCTAACTTACTACTTTCTAACATGTACCGGGATGTAATTTCGAACTTACTACGTTCTAACATGTTCCGGGATGTAATTTCTAACTTTCTACTTTCTAACATGTTCCGGGATGTAATTTCTAACTTACTACGTTCTAACATGTACCGGGATGTAATTTCTAACTTACTACGTTCTAACATGTACCGGATGTAATTTCTAACTTACTACGTTCTAACATGTACCGGGATGTAATTTCTAACTTACTACGTTCTAACATGTACCGGGATGTAATTTCTAACTTACTACGTTCTAACATGTACCGGATGTAATTTCTAACTTACTACGTTCTAACATGTACCGGATGTAATTTCTAACTTTCTACTTTCTAACATGTACCGGGATGTAATTTCTAACTTACTACGTTCTAACATGTACCGGGATGTAATTTCTAACTTACTACGTTCTAACATGTACCGGATGTAATTTCTAACTTACTACGTTCTAACATGTACCGGATGTAATTTCTAACTTTCTACTTTCTAACATGTACCGGGATGTAATTTCTAACTTACTACGTTCTAACATGTACCGGATGTAATTTCTAACTTACTACGTTCTAACATGTACCGGGATGTAATTTCGAACTTACTACGTTCTAACATGTACCGGGATGTAATTTCTAACTTACTACTTTCTAACATGTACCGGGATGTAATTTCTAACTTACTACGTTCTAACATGTTCCGGGATGTAATTTCTAACTTTCTACTTTCTAACATGTACCGGGATGTAATTTCTAACTTACTACGTTCTAACATGTACCGGGATGTAATTTCGAACTTACTACGTTCTAACATGTACCGGGATGTAATTTCTAACTTTCTACTTTCTAACATGTACCGGGATGTAATTTCGAACTTACTACGTTCTAACATGTACCGGGATGTAATTTCTAACTTACTACGTTCTAACATGTACCGGGATGTAATTTCTAACTTACTACGTTCTAACATGTACCGGGATGTAATTTCTAACTTTCTACTTTCTAACATGTACCGGGATGTAATTTCGAACTTACTACGTTCTAACATGTACCGGGATGTAATTTCTAACTTACTACGTTCTAACATGTACCGGGATGTAATTTCTAACTTACTACGTTCTAACATGTACCGAGATGTAATTTCTAACTTACTACTTTCTAACATGTACCGGGATGTAATTTCTAACTTACTACGTTCTAACATGTACCGGGATGTAATTTCTAACTTACTACGTTCTAACATGTACCGAGATGTAATTTCTAACTTACTACGTTCTAACATGTACCGGGATGTAATTTCTAACTTACTACTTTCTAACATGTACCGGGATGTAATTTCGAACTTACTACGTTCTAACATGTTCCGGGATGTAATTTCTAACTTTCTACTTTCTAACATGTACCGGGATGTAATTTCTAACTTTCTACTTTCTAACATGTACCGGGATGTAATTTCTAACTTACTACGTTCTAACATGTACCGGATGTAATTTCTAACTTACTACGTTCTAACATGTACCGGGATGTAATTTCTAACTTACTACGTTCTAACATGTACCGGATGTAATTTCTAACTTACTACTTTCTAACATGTACCGGGATGTAATTTCGAACTTACTACGTTCTAACATGTACCGGGATGTAATTTCGAACTTACTACGTTCTAACATGTACCGGGATGTAATTTCTAACTTACTACGTTCTAACATGTACCGGATGTAATTTCTAACTTACTACGTTCTAACATGTACCGGGATGTAATTTCTAACTTACTACGTTCTAACATGTACCGGGATGTAATTTCGAACTTACTACGTTCTAACATGTACCGGGATGTAATTTCTAACTTACTACGTTCTAACATGTACCGGATGTAATTTCTAACTTACTACTTTCTAACATGTACCGGGATGTAATTTCTAACTTACTACGTTCTAACATGTACCGGGATGTAATTTCGAACTTACTACGTTCTAACATGTACCGGGATGTAATTTCTAACTTACTACTTTCTAACATGTACCGGGATGTAATTTCGAACTTACTACGTTCTAACATGTTCCGGGATGTAATTTCTAACTTTCTACTTTCTAACATGTTCCGGGATGTAATTTCTAACTTACTACGTTCTAACATGTACCGGGATGTAATTTCTAACTTACTACGTTCTAACATGTACCGGATGTAATTTCTAACTTTCTACTTTCTAACATGTTCCGGGATGTAATTTCTAACTTACTACGTTCTAACATGTACCGGGATGTAATTTCTAACTTACTACGTTCTAACATGTACCGGATGTAATTTCTAACTTACTACGTTCTAACATGTACCGGGATGTAATTTCTAACTTACTACGTTCTAACATGTACCGGGATGTAATTTCGAACTTACTACGTTCTAACATGTACCGGGATGTAATTTCTAACTTACTACGTTCTAACATGTACCGGATGTAATTTCTAACTTACTACTTTCTAACATGTACCGGGATGTAATTTCTAACTTACTACGTTCTAACATGTACCGGGATGTAATTTCGAACTTACTACGTTCTAACATGTACCGGGATGTAATTTCTAACTTACTACTTTCTAACATGTACCGGGATGTAATTTCGAACTTACTACGTTCTAACATGTTCCGGGATGTAATTTCTAACTTTCTACTTTCTAACATGTTCCGGGATGTAATTTCTAACTTACTACGTTCTAACATGTACCGGGATGTAATTTCTAACTTACTACGTTCTAACATGTACCGGATGTAATTTCTAACTTTCTACTTTCTAACATGTTCCGGGATGTAATTTCTAACTTACTACGTTCTAACATGTACCGGGATGTAATTTCTAACTTACTACGTTCTAACATGTACCGGGATGTAATTTCTAACTTACTACGTTCTAACATGTACCGGATGTAATTTCTAACTTTCTACTTTCTAACATGTTCCGGGATGTAATTTCTAACTTACTACGTTCTAACATGTACCGGGATGTAATTTCTAACTTACTACGTTCTAACATGTACCGGGATGTAATTTCTAACTTTCTACTTTCTAACATGTTCCGGGATGTAATTTCTAACTTACTACGTTCTAACATGTACCGGGATGTAATTTCTAACTTACTACGTTCTAACATGTACCGGGATGTAATTTCTAACTTTCTACTTTCTAACATGTTCCGGGATGTAATTTCTAACTTACTACGTTCTAACATGTTCCGGGATGTAATTTCTAACTTTCTACTTTCTAACATGTTCCGGGATGTAATTTCTAACTTACTACGTTCTAACATGTACCGGGATGTAATTTCTAACTTACTACGTTCTAACATGTACCGGGATGTAATTTCTAACTTACTACGTTCTAACATGTACCGGATGTAATTTCTAACTTACTACGTTCTAACATGTACCGGATGTAATTTCTAACTTACTACGTTCTAACATGTACCGGGATGTAATTTCTAACTTACTACGTTCTAACATGTACCGGATGTAATTTCTAACTTACTACGTTCTAACATGTACCGGATGTAATTTCTAACTTACTACGTTCTAACATGTACCGGATGTAATTTCTAACTTACTACGTTCTAACATGTACCGGGATGTAATTTCTAACTTACTACGTTCTAACATGTACCGGGATGTAATTTCTAACTTACTACGTTCTAACATGTACCGGATGTAATTTCTAACTTACTACGTTCTAACATGTACCGGATGTAATTTCTAACTTACTACGTTCTAACATGTACCGGGATGTAATTTCTAACTTACTACGTTCTAACATGTACCGGATGTAATTTCTAACTTACTACGTTCTAACATGTACCGGATGTAATTTCTAACTTTCTACTTTCTAACATGTACCGGGATGTAATTTCTAACTTACTACGTTCTAACATGTACCGGGATGTAATTTCTAACTTACTACGTTCTAACATGTACCGGATGTAATTTCTAACTTACTACGTTCTAACATGTACCGGATGTAATTTCTAACTTTCTACTTTCTAACATGTACCGGGATGTAATTTCTAACTTACTACGTTCTAACATGTACCGGATGTAATTTCTAACTTACTACGTTCTAACATGTACCGGGATGTAATTTCGAACTTACTACGTTCTAACATGTACCGGGATGTAATTTCTAACTTACTACTTTCTAACATGTACCGGGATGTAATTTCTAACTTACTACGTTCTAACATGTTCCGGGATGTAATTTCTAACTTTCTACTTTCTAACATGTACCGGGATGTAATTTCTAACTTACTACGTTCTAACATGTACCGGGATGTAATTTCGAACTTACTACGTTCTAACATGTACCGGGATGTAATTTCTAACTTTCTACTTTCTAACATGTACCGGGATGTAATTTCGAACTTACTACGTTCTAACATGTACCGGGATGTAATTTCTAACTTACTACGTTCTAACATGTACCGAGATGTAATTTCTAACTTACTACTTTCTAACATGTACCGGGATGTAATTTCTAACTTACTACGTTCTAACATGTACCGGGATGTAATTTCTAACTTACTACGTTCTAACATGTACCGAGATGTAATTTCTAACTTACTACGTTCTAACATGTACCGGGATGTAATTTCTAACTTACTACTTTCTAACATGTACCGGGATGTAATTTCGAACTTACTACGTTCTAACATGTTCCGGGATGTAATTTCTAACTTTCTACTTTCTAACATGTACCGGGATGTAATTTCTAACTTTCTACTTTCTAACATGTACCGGGATGTAATTTCTAACTTACTACGTTCTAACATGTACCGGGATGTAATTTCTAACTTTCTACTTTCTAACATGTTCCGGGATGTAATTTCTAACTTTCTACTTTCTAACATGTACCGGGATGTAATTTCTAACTTACTACGTTCTAACATGTACCGGGATGTAATTTCTAACTTACTACGTTCTAACATGTACCGGGATGTAATTTCTAACTTACTACGTTCTAACATGTACCGGGATGTAATTTCTAACTTACTACGTTCTAACATGTACCGGGATGTAATTTCTAACTTACTACGTTCTAACATGTACCGGGATGTAATTTCTAACTTTCTACTTTCTAACATGTTCCGGGATGTAATTTCTAACTTTCTACTTTCTAACATGTACCGGGATGTAATTTCTAACTTACTACGTTCTAACATGTACCGGGATGTAATTTCTAACTTACTACGTTCTAACATGTACCGGGATGTAATTTCTAACTTACTACGTTCTAACATGTACCGGGATGTAATTTCTAACTTTCTACTTTCTAACATGTTCCGGGATGTAATTTCTAACTTTCTACTTTCTAACATGTACCGGGATGTAATTTCTAACTTACTACGTTCTAACATGTACCGGGATGTAATTTCTAACTTACTACGTTCTAACATGTACCGGGATGTAATTTCGAACTTACTACGTTCTAACATGTACCGGGATGTAATTTCGAACTTACTACGTTCTAACATGTTCCGGGATGTAATTTCTAACTTACTACGTTCTAACATGTTCCGGGATGTAATTTCGAACTTTCTACTTTCTAACATGTACCGGGATGTAATTTCTAACTTACTACGTTCTAACATGTTCCGGGATGTAATTTCTAACTTACTACGTTCTAACATGTTCCGGGATGTAATTTCGAACTTTCTACTTTCTAACATGTACCGGGATGTAATTTCGAACTTACTACGTTCTAACATGTTCCGGGATGTAATTTCTAACTTACTACGTTCTAACATGTTCCGGGATGTAATTTCGAACTTTCTACTTTCTAACATGTACCGGGATGTAATTTCTAACTTACTACGTTCTAACATGTACCGGGATGTAATTTCGAACTTTCTACTTTCTAACATGTACCGGGATGTAATTTCGAACTTACCACGTTCTAACATGTACCGGGATGTAATTTCTAACTTACTACTTTCTAACATGTACCGGGATGTAATTTCGAACTTACTACTTTCTAACATGTACCGGGATGTAATTTCGAACTTACTACGTTCTAACATGTACCGGGATGTAATTTCGAACTTACTACGTTCTAACATGTACCGGGATGTAATTTCTAACTTACTACGTTCTAACATGTACCGGGATGTAATTTCGAACTTACTACGTTCTAACATGTACCGGGATGTAATTTCTAACTTACTACTTTCTAACATGTACCGGGATGTAATTTCGAACTTACCACGTTCTAACATGTACCGGGATGTAATTTCTAACTTACTACTTTCTAACATGTACCGGGATGTAATTTCGAACTTACTACGTTCTAACATGTACCGGGATGTAATTTCTAACTTACTACGTTCTAACATGTACCGGGATGTAATTTCGAACTTACTACGTTCTAACATGTACCGGGATGTAATTTCGAACTTACTACGTTCTAACATGTACCGGGATGTAATTTCTAACTTACTACGTTCTAACATGTACCGGGATGTAATTTCGAACTTACTACGTTCTAACATGTACCGGGATGTAATTTCGAACTTACTACGTTCTAACATGTACCGGGATGTAATTTCTAACTTTCTACTTTCTAACATGTACCGGGATGTAATTTCTAACTTACTACGTTCTAACATGTACCGGGATGTAATTTCTAACTTACTACGTTCTAACATGTACCGGGATGTAATTTCGAACTTACTACGTTCTAACATGTTCCGGGATGTAATTTCTAACTTTCTACTTTCTAACATGTACCGGGATGTAATTTCTAACTTACTACGTTCTAACATGTACCGGGATGTAATTTCGAACTTACTACGTTCTAACATGTACCGGGATGTAATTTCGAACTTACTACGTTCTAACATGTTCCGGGATGTAATTTCTAACTTTCTACTTTCTAACATGTTCCGGGATGTAATTTCTAACTTTCTACTTTCTAACATGTACCGGGATGTAATTTCGAACTTACTACGTTCTAACATGTTCCGGGATGTAATTTCGAACTTACTACGTTCTAACATGTACCGGGATGTAATTTCTAACTTTCTACTTTCTAACATGTTCCGGGATGTAATTTCTAACTTTCTACTTTCTAACATGTACCGGGATGTAATTTCGAACTTACTACGTTCTAACATGTTCCGGGATGTAATTTCTAACTTACTACGTTCTAACATGTACCGGGATGTAATTTCTAACTTTCTACTTTCTAACATGTACCGGGATGTAATTTCTAACTTACCACGTTCTAACATGTACCGGGATGTAATTTCTAACTTTCTACTTTCTAACATGTACCGGGATGTAATTTCGAACTTACTACGTTCTAACATGTACCGGGATGTAATTTCTAACTTTCTACTTTCTAACATGTACCGGGATGTAATTTCTAACTTACTACGTTCTAACATGTACCGGGATGTAATTTCTAACTTACTACGTTCTAACATGTACCGGGATGTAATTTCGAACTTACTACGTTCTAACATGTACCGGGATGTAATTTCTAACTTTCTACTTTCTAACATGTACCGGGATGTAATTTCTAACTTACTACGTTCTAACATGTACCGGGATGTAATTTCTAACTTTCTACTTTCTAACATGTACCGGGATGTAATTTCTAACTTTCTACTTTCTAACATGTACCGGGATGTAATTTCTAACTTACTACGTTCTAACATGTTCCGGGATGTAATTTCTAACTTACTACGTTCTAACATGTACCGGGATGTAATTTCTAACTTTCTACTTTCTAACATGTACCGGGATGTAATTTCTAACTTACTACGTTCTAACATGTACCGGGATGTAATTTCTAACTTACTACGTTCTAACATGTACCGGGATGTAATTTCTAACTTTCTACTTTCTAACATGTACCGGGATGTAATTTCTAACTTACTACGTTCTAACATGTACCGGGATGTAATTTCTAACTTACCACGTTCTAACATGTACCGGGATGTAATTTCTAACTTACTACGTTCTAACATGTACCGGGATGTAATTTCTAACTTACTACGTTCAAACATGTACCGGGATGTAATTTCTAACTTTCTACTTTCTAACATGTACCGGGATGTAATTTCGAACTTACTACGTTCTAACATGTTCCGGGATGTAATTTCTAACTTTCTACTTTCTAACATGTACCGGGATGTAATTTCTAACTTACTACGTTCTAACATGTACCGGGATGTAATTTCTAACTTACTACGTTCTAACATGTACCGGGATGTAATTTCTAACTTACTACGTTCTAACATGTACCGGGATGTAATTTCTAACTTACTACTTTCTAACATGTACCGGGATGTAATTTCGAACTTACTACGTTCTAACATGTTCCGGGATGTAATTTCTAACTTACTACGTTCTAACATGTACCGGGATGTAATTTCTAACTTTCTACTTTCTAACATGTACCGGGATGTAATTTCTAACTTACTACGTTCTAACATGTACCGGGATGTAATTTCTAACTTACTACGTTCTAACATGTACCGGGATGTAATTTCTAACTTTCTACTTTCTAACATGTACCGGGATGTAATTTCGAACTTACTACGTTCTAACATGTACCGGGATGTAATTTCTAACTTTCTACTTTCTAACATGTACCGGGATGTAATTTCTAACTTTATACTTTCTAACATGTACCGGGATGTAATTTCGAACTTACTACGTTCTAACATGTACCGGGATGTAATTTCTAACTTTCTACTTTCTAACATGTACCGGGATGTAATTTCTAACTTACTACGTTCTAACATGTACCGGGATGTAATTTCTAACTTTCTACTTTCTAACATGTACCGGGATGTAATTTCTAACTTACTACGTTCTAACATGTACCGGGATGTAATTTCTAACTTACTACTTTCTAACATGTACCGGGATGTAATTTCTAACTTACTACGTTCTAACATGTACCGGGATGTAATTTCTAACTTTCTACTTTCTAACATGTACCGGGATGTAATTTCTAACTTACTACGTTCTAACATGTTCCGGGATGTAATTTCTAACTTACTACGTTCTAACATGTACCGGGATGTAATTTCTAACTTACTACGTTCTAACATGTACCGGGATGTAATTTCTAACTTACTACGTTCTAACATGTACCGGGATGTAATTTCTAACTTACTACGTTCTAACATGTTCCGGGATGTAATTTCTAACTTACTACGTTCTAACATGTACCGGGATGTAATTTCTAACTTTCTACTTTCTAACATGTACCGGGATGTAATTTCTAACTTACTACGTTCTAACATGTTCCGGGATGTAATTTCTAACTTACTACGTTCTAACATGTACCGGGATGTAATTTCTAACTTTCTACTTTCTAACATGTACCGGGATGTAATTTCTAACTTACTACGTTCTAACATGTACCGGGATGTAATTTCTAACTTTCTACTTTCTAACATGTACCGGGATGTAATTTCTAACTTACTACGTTCTAACATGTTCCGGGATGTAATTTCTAACTTACTACGTTCTAACATGTTCCGGGATGTAATTTCTAACTTACTACGTTCTAACATGTACCGGGATGTAATTTATAACTTACTGCGTTCTAACATGTACCGGGATGTAATTTCTAACTTACTGCGTTCTAACATGTACCGGGATGTAATTTCTAACTTACTACGTTCTAACATGTACCGGGATGTAATTTATAACTTACTGCGTTCTAACATGTACCGGGATGTAATTTCTAACTTACTGCGTTCTAACATGTACCGGGATGTAATTTATAACTTACTGCGTTCTAACATGTACCGGGATGTAATTTCTAACTTACTGCGTTCTAACATGTACCGGGATGTAATTTCTAACTTACTACGTTCTAACATGTACCGGGATGTAATTTCTAACTTACTGCGTTCTAACATGTACCGGGATGTAATTTCTAACTTACTACGTTCTAACATGTACCGGGATGTAATTTCTAACTTACTGCGTTCTAACATGTACCGGGATGTATTTTCTAACTTACTGCGTTCTAACATGTACCGGGATGTAATTTCTAACTTACTGCGTTCTAACATGTACCGGGATGTAATTTATAACTTACTGCGTTCTAACATGTACCGGGATGTAATTTCTAACTTACTACGTTCTAACATGTACCGGGATGTAATTTCTAACTTACTACTTTCTAACATGTACCGGGATGTAATTTCTAACTTACTACGTTCTAACATGTTCCGGGATGTAATTTCTAACTTACTACGTTCTAACATGTACCGGGATGTAATTTCTAACTTTCTACTTTCTAACATGTACCGGGATGTAATTTCTAACTTACTACGTTCTAACATGTACCGGGATGTAATTTCTAACTTTCTACTTTCTAACATGTACCGGGATGTAATTTCTAACTTACTACGTTCTAACATGTTCCGGGATGTAATTTCTAACTTACTACGTTCTAACATGTTCCGGGATGTAATTTCTAACTTACTACGTTCTAACATGTACCGGGATGTAATTTCTAACTTTCTACGTTCTAACATGTACCGGGATGTAATTTCTAACTTACTACGTTCTAACATGTACGGGGATGTAATTTCTAACTTACTACGTTCTAACATGTACCGGGATGTAATTTATAACTTACTGCGTTCTAACATGTACCGGGATGTAATTTCTAACTTACTGCGTTCTAACATGTACCGGGATGTATTTTCTAACTTACTACGTTCTAACATGTACCGGGATGTAATTTCTAACTTACTACGTTCTAACATGTACCGGGATGTGATTTCTAACTTACTACGTTCTAACATGTTCCGGGATGTAATTTATAACTTACTACGTTCTAACATGTACCGGGATGTAATTTCTAACTTACTACGTTCTAACATGTACCGGGATGTTATTTTTAACTTACTAGGTTCTAACATGTACCGGGATATAATTTCTAACTTACTACGTTCTAACATGTACCGGGATGTAATTTCTAACTTACTACTTTCTAACATGTACCGGGATGTAATTTCTAATTTACTACGTTCTAACATGTACCGGGATGTAATTTCTAACTTACTACGTTCTAACATGTACCGGGATGTAATTTCTAACTTACTACTTTCTAACATGTACCGGGATGTAATTTCTAACTTACTACGTTCTAACATGTACCGGGATGTAATTTCTAACTTACTACGTTCTAACATGCACCGGGATGTAATTTCTAACTTACTACGTTCTAACATGTACCGGGATGTAATTTCTAACTTACTACGTTCTAACATGTACCGGGATGTAATTTATAACTTACTGCGTTCTAACATGTACCGGGATGTAATTTCTAACTTACTGCGTTCTAACATGTACCGGGATGTAATTTCTAACTTACTACGTTCTAACATGTACCGGGATGTAATTTCTAACTTACTACGTTCTAACATGTACCGGGATGTAATTTCTAACTTTCTACTTTCTAACATGTACCGGGATGTAATTTCTAACTTACTACGTTCTAACATGTACCGGGATGTAATTTCTAACTTACTACGTTCTAACATGTACCGGGATGTAATTTCTAACTTACTACGTTCTAACATGTACCGGGATGTAATTTCTAACTTACTACGTTCTAACATGTACCGGGATGTAATTTCTAACTTACTACGTTCTAACATGTACCGGGATGTAATTTCGAACTTTACTACTTTCTAACATGTACCGGGATGTAATTTCTAACTTACTACGTTCTAACATGTTCCGGGATGTAATTTCTAACTTTCTACTTTCTAACATGTACCGAGATGTAATTTCTAACTTACTACGTTCTAACATGTACCGGGATGTAATTTCTAACTTACTACGTTCTAACATGTACCGGGATGTAATTTCGAACTTTATACTTTCTAACATGTACCGGGATGTAATTTCTAACTTACTACGTTCTAACATGTACGGGGATATAATTTCTAACTTATTACGTTCTAACATGTACCGGGATGTAATTTCTAACTTTCTACTTTCTAACATGTACCGAGATGTAATTTCTAACTTACTACGTTCTAACATGTACCGGGATGTAATTTCTAACTTACTACGTTCTAACATGTACCGGGATGTAATTTCTAACTTTACTACTTTCTAACATGTACCGGGATGTAATTTCTAACTTACTACGTTCTAACATGTACCGGGATGTAATTTCTAACTTACTACGTTCTAACATGTACCGGGATGTAATTTCTAACTTACTGCGTTCTAACATGTACCGGGATGTAATTTCTAACTTACTACGTTCTAACATGTACCGGGATGTAATTTCTAACTTTACTACTTTCTAACATGTACCGGGATGTAATTTCTAACTTACTACGTTCTAACATGTACCGGGATATAATTTCTAACTTATTACGTTCTAACATGTACCGGGATGTAATTTCTAACTTTCTACTTTCTAACATGTACCGAGATGTAATTTCTAACTTACTACGTTCTAACATGTACCGGGATGTAATTTCTAACTTACTACTTTCTAACATGTACCGGGATGTAATTTCTAACTTACTACGTTCTAACATGTACCGGGATGTAATTTCTAACTTACTACTTTCTAACATGTACCGGGATGTAATTTCTAACTTACTACGTTCTAACATGTACCGGGATGTAATTTCTAACTTACTACGTTCTAACATGTACCGGGATGTAATTTCTAACTTACTACGTTCTAACATGTACCGGGATGTAATTTCTAACTTACTACGTTCTAACATGTACCGGGATGTAATTTCTAACTTACTACTTTCTAACATGTACCGGGATGTAATTTCTAACTTACTACGTTCTAACATGTACCGGGATGTAATTTCTAACTTACTACGTTCTAACATGTACCGGGATGTAATTTCTAACTTACTACTTTCTAACATGTACCGGGATGTAATTTCTAACTTACTACGTTCTAACATGTACCGGGATGTAATTTCTAACTTACTACTTTCTAACATGTACCGGGATGTAATTTCTAACTTACTACGTTCTAACATGTACCGGGATGTAATTTCTAACTTACTACTTTCTAACATGTACCGGGATGTAATTTCTAACTTACTACGTTCTAACATGTACCGGGATGTAATTTCTAACTTACTACGTTCTAACATGTACCGGGATGTAATTTCTAACTTACTACGTTCTAACATGTACCGGGATGTAATTTCTAACTTACTACGTTCTAACATGTACCGGGATGTAATTTCTAACTTACTACGTTCTAACATGTACCGGGATGTAATTTCTAACTTACTACGTTCTAACATGTACCGGGATGTAATTTCTAACTTACTACGTTCTAACATGTACCGGGATGTAATTTCTAACTTACTACGTTCTAACATGTACCGGGATGTAATTTCTAACTTACTACGTTCTAACATGTACCGGGATGTAATTTCGAACTTACTACGTTCTAACATGTTCCGGGATGTAATTTCTAACTTACTACTTTCTAACATGTACCGGGATGTAATTTCTAACTTACTACGTTCTAACATGTACCGGGATGTAATTTCTAACTTTCTACTTTCTAACATGTACCGAGATGTAATTTCTAACTTACTACGTTCTAACATGTTCCGGGATGTAATTTCTAACTTACTACGTTCTAACATGTACCGGGATGTAATTTCTAACTTACTACTTTCTAACATGTACCGGGATGTAATTTCGAACTTTATACTTTCTAACATGTACCGGGATGTAATTTCTAACTTTCTACTTTCTAACATGTACCGAGATGTAATTTCTAACTTACTACGTTCTAACATGTACCGGGATGTAATTTCTAACTTACTACGTTCTAACATGTACCGGGATGTAATTTCTAACTTTCTACTTTCTAACATGTACCGGGATGTAATTTCTAACTTACTACGTTCTAACATGTACCGGGATGTAATTTCTAACTTACTACGTTCTAACATGTACCGGGATGTAATTTCTAACTTTCTACTTTCTAACATGTACCGGGATGTAATTTCTAACTTACTACGTTCTAACATGTACCGGGATGTAATTTCTAACTTACTACGTTCTAACATGTACCGGGATGTAATTTCTAACTTACTACGTTCTAACATGTACCGGGATGTAATTTCTAACTTTCTACGTTCTAACATGTACCGGGATGTAATTTCTAACTTACTACGTTCTAACATGTACCGGGATGTAATTTCTAACTTACTACGTTCTAACATGTACCGGGATGTAATTTCTAACTTACTACGTTCTAACATGTACCGGGATGTAATTTCTAACTTACTACGTTCTAACATGTACCGGGATGTAATTTCTAACTTTCTACTTTCTAACATGTACCGGGATGTAATTTCTAACTTTCTACTTTCTAACATGTACCGGGATGTAATTTCTAACTTACTACGTTCTAACATGTACCGGGATGTAATTTCTAACTTACTACGTTCTAACATGTACCGGGATGTAATTTCTAACTTACTACGTTCTAACATGTACCGGGATGTAATTTCTAACTTACTACGTTCTAACATGTACCGGGATGTAATTTCTAACTTACTACGTTCTAACATGTACCGGGATGTAATTTCTAACTTACTACGTTCTAACATGTACCGGGATGTAATTTCTAACTTACTACGTTCTAACATGTACCGGGATGTAATTTCTAACTTTCTACTTTCTAACATGTACCGGGATGTAATTTCTAACTTACTACTTTCTAACATGTACCGGGATGTAATTTCTAACTTTCTACTTTCTAACATGTACCGGGATGTAATTTCTAACTTTACTACTTTCTAACATGTACCGGGATGTAATTTCTAACTTTCTACTTTCTAACATGTACCGGGATGTAATTTCTAACTTACTACGTTCTAACATGTACCGGGATGTAATTTCTAACTTACTACTTTCTAACATGTACCGGGATGTAATTTCTAACTTACTACGTTCTAACATGTACCGGGATGTAATTTCTAACTTACTACGTTCTAACATGTACCGGGATGTAATTTCTAACTTACTACTTTCTAACATGTACCGGGATGTAATTTCGAACTTACTACTTTCTAACATGTACCGGGATGTAATTTCTAACTTTCTACTTTCTAACATGTACCGGGATGTAATTTCTAACTTACTACGTTCTAACATGTACCGGGATGTAATTTCTAACTTACTACGTTCTAACATGTACCGGGATGTAATTTCTAACTTTCTACTTTCTAACATGTACCGGGATGTAATTTCTAACTTACTACGTTCTAACATGTACCGGGATGTAATTTCTAACTTACTACGTTCTAACATGTACCGGGATGTAATTTCTAACTTACTACTTTCTAACATGTACCGGGATGTAATTTCTAACTTACTACGTTCTAACATGTACCGGGATGTAATTTCTAACTTACTACTTTCTAACATGTACCGGGATGTAATTTCTAACTTACTACGTTCTAACATGTACCGGGATGTAATTTCTAACTTACTACTTTCTAACATGTACCGGGATGTAATTTCTAACTTACTACGTTCTAACATGTACCGGGATGTAATTTCTAACTTACTACGTTCTAACATGTACCGGGATGTAATTTCTAACTTACTACGTTCTAACATGTACCGGGATGTAATTTCGAACTTACTACGTTCTAACATGTACCGGGATGTAATTTCTAACTTTCTACTTTCTAACATGTACCGGGATGTAATTTCTAACTTACTACGTTCTAACATGTACCGGGATGTAATTTCTAACTTACTACGTTCTAACATGTACCGGGATGTAATTTCTAACTTACTACGTTCTAACATGTACCGGGATGTAATTTCTAACTTACTACGTTCTAACATGTACCGGGATGTAATTTCTAACTTACTACGTTCTAACATGTACCGGGATGTAATTTCTAACTTACTACGTTCTAACATGTACCGGGATGTAATTTCTAACTTACTACGTTCTAACATGTACCGGGATGTAATTTCTAACTTACTACGTTCTAACATGTACCGGGATGTAATTTCTAACTTACTACGTTCTAACATGTACCGGGATGTAATTTCTAACTTACTACTTTCTAACATGTACCGGGATGTAATTTCTAACTTACTACGTTCTAACATGTACCGGGATGTAATTTCTAACTTACTACTTTCTAACATGTACCGGGATGTAATTTCTAACTTACTACGTTCTAACATGTACCGGGATGTAATTTCTAACTTACTACGTTCTAACATGTACCGGGATGTAATTTCTAACTTACTACTTTCTAACATGTACCGGGATGTAATTTCTAACTTACTACGTTCTAACATGTACCGGGATGTAATTTCTAACTTACTACTTTCTAACATGTACCGGGATGTAATTTCTAACTTACTACGTTCTAACATGTACCGGGATGTAATTTCTAACTTACTACTTTCTAACATGTACCGGGATGTAATTTCTAACTTACTACGTTCTAACATGTACCGGGATGTAATTTCTAACTTACTACGTTCTAACATGTACCGGGATGTAATTTCTAACTTACTACGTTCTAACATGTACCGGGATGTAATTTCTAACTTACTACGTTCTAACATGTACCGGGATGTAATTTCTAACTTACTACGTTCTAACATGTACCGGGATGTAATTTCTAACTTACTACGTTCTAACATGTACCGGGATGTAATTTCTAACTTACTGCGTTCTAACATGTACCGGGATGTAATTTCTAACTTACTGCGTTCTAACATGTACCGGGATGTAATTTCTAACTTACTACGTTCTAACATGTACCGGGATGTAATTTCTAACTTACTACGTTCTAACATGTACCGGGATGTAATTTCTAACTTACTACGTTCTAACATGTACCGGGATGTAATTTCTAACTTACTACGTTCTAACATGTACCGGGATGTAATTTCTAACTTACTACTTTCTAACATGTACCGGGATGTAATTTCTAACTTACTACGTTCTAACATGTACCGGGATGTAATTTCTAACTTACTACGTTCTAACATGTACCGGGATGTAATTTCTAACTTACTACGTTCTAACATGTACCGGGATGTAATTTCTAACTTACTACGTTCTAACATGTACCGGGATGTAATTTCTAACTTACTACGTTCTAACATGTACCGGGATGTAATTTCTAACTTACTACGTTCTAACATGTACCGGGATGTAATTTCTAACTTACTACGTTCTAACATGTACCGGGATGTAATTTCTAACTTACTACGTTCTAACATGTACCGGGATGTAATTTCTAACTTACTACGTTCTAACATGTACCGGGATGTAATTTCTAACTTACTACGTTCTAACATGTACCGGGATGTAATTTCTAACTTACTACGTTCTAACATGTACCGGGATGTAATTTCTAACTTTCTACTTTCTAACATGTACCGGGATGTAATTTCTAACTTACTACGTTCTAACATGTACCGGGATGTAATTTCTAACTTACTACGTTCTAACATGTACCGGGATGTAATTTCTAACTTACTACGTTCTAACATGTACCGGGATGTAATTTCTAACTTACTACGTTCTAACATGTACCGGGATGTAATTTCTAACTTACTACGTTCTAACATGTACCGGGATGTAATTTCTAACTTACTACGTTCTAACATGTACCGGGATGTAATTTCTAACTTACTACGTTCTAACATGTACCGGGATGTAATTTCTAACTTACTACGTTCTAACATGTACCGGGATGTAATTTCTAACTTACTACTTTCTAACATGTACCGGGATGTAATTTCTAACTTACTACTTTCTAACATGTACCGGGATGTAATTTCTAACTTACTACGTTCTAACATGTACCGGGATGTAATTTCTAACTTACTACGTTCTAACATGTACCGGATGTAATTTCTAACTTACTACGTTCTAACATGTACCGGATGTATTTCTAACTTACTACGTTCTAACATGTACCGGGATGTAATTTCGAACTTTATACTTTCTAACATGTACCGGGATGTAATTTCTAACTTACTACGTTCTAACATGTACGGGGATATAATTTCTAACTTATTACGTTCTAACATGTACCGGGATGTAATTTCTAACTTTCTACTTTCTAACATGTACCGAGATGTAATTTCTAACTTACTACGTTCTAACATGTACCGGGATGTAATTTCTAACTTACTACGTTCTAACATGTACCGGGATGTAATTTCTAACTTACTACGTTCTAACATGTACCGGGATGTAATTTCTAACTTACTACGTTCTAACATGTACCGGGATGTAATTTCTAACTTACTACGTTCTAACATGTACCGGGATGTAATTTCTAACTTACTACGTTCTAACATGTACCGGGATGTAATTTCTAACTTTCTACTTTCTAACATGTACCGGGATGTAATTTCTAACTTACTACGTTCTAACATGTACCGGGATGTTATTTCTAACTTACTACGTTCTAACATGTACCGGGATGTAATTTCTAACTTTCTACTTTCTAACATGTACCGGGATGTAATTTCTAACTTACTACTTTCTAACATGTACCGGGATGTAATTTCTAACTTACTACGTTCTAACATGTACCGGGATGTAATTTCTAACTTACTACGTTCTAACATGTACCGGGATGTAATTTCTAACTTACTACGTTCTAACATGTACCGGGATGTAATTTCTAACTTACTACGTTCTAACATGTACCGGGATGTAATTTCTAACTTACTACGTTCTAACATGTACCGGGATGTAATTTCTAACTTACCACGTTCTAACATGTACCGGGATGTAATTTCTAACTTACTACGTTCTAACATGTACCGGGATGTAATTTCTAACTTACTACGTTCAAACATGTACCGGGATGTTATTTCTAACTTACTACGTTCTAACATGTACCGGGATGTAATTTCTAACTTTCTACTTTCTAACATGTACCGGGATGTTATTTCTAACTTACTACGTTCTAACATGTACCGGGATGTAATTTCTAACTTTCTACTTTCTAACATGTACCGGGATGTAATTTCTAACTTACTACGTTCTAACATGTACCGGGATGTAATTTCTAACTTACTACGTTCTAACATGTACCGGGATGTTATTTCTAACTTACTACGTTCTAACATGTACCGGGATGTAATTTCTAACTTTCTACTTTCTAACATGTACCGGGATGTAATTTCTAACTTACTACGTTCTAACATGTACCGGGATGTAATTTCTAACTTACTACGTTCTAACATGTACCGGGATGTAATTTCTAACTTTCTACTTTCTAACATGTTCTACGTAACAAGTCGACGTTTATAGTAACGCCTGCTGTGGACAGACCCGTCGTGATAAGGTTTGGAAAACCCGGAAAGGGACTCAGGAAAAGTAACATATTTCGGTTCGCAATTCTCATTATTTTCAATATGTTTTACTTTAGAATTTTTTTGCATTTTGACTATATTTATTAATATTCAATTCATATTTATTTAGTTAATTTAATTTAATTAATTTTCTCCACCTACCATTTTCTGATGCAACTGATAATAATTTATCTTTATATACTATTGAATGTAGAGGAATACCAATATTGATTAGGGGGCCATTCATAAATAACTGTCTCCCTGTGAGAAGGGGGGGGGGGGGGGGGGTGCGTCATGCGTCATTACGTGATGATTTGTCTGTAGGGCTGGGCTGGGGGGGGGGGGGGGGGGGGGGGGGGGGTCAATAGCAGCATACTGTAGGTTACAGCCAAATTTTGCTCATAATCAATCATCTGTTACCCCCCCCCCCCCCCCCCCATGTGATCTCTGCGTATCAGAATTAATTTATTTGATGTACTGATTATTTAAATAATTTTCGATTTAATTAATGAATATTTTCATGATAGATCCGTATTGATGTGATTCCGGATATCAATATAATTTGTAGATGTCATTATTTATTTTTCCCCATTATGTGCCATGATTTTTATACAGTATTCTTAGCTATTAATTGCTTCTTGCCAGTTCTTATTTATTATGGAATCTGTTAATTAAATTACCAATGACGATATTAATTGATTCAGCGCTAGCTCGACCATTGCTATTATTCTCAAAATATATTTGTCACCCCTTTGCTAATGAATTTATATTAATATTATACACTGAATACACAGGGTATCCCATATAATTTGTACTTTTTTTTAGATCACGTCTCAATGTTCGAGATTTTTGATTTTTTTTTTACATGTCGTTTATATATATCGACCATAATAATTTTAACGTAGTTTTCTAACATTGACTTCTATGGCCGAAAAATATGTTGCAAAAAATTGGAAAATTTCACGAGAAGCGATTTTCCAAATTTTTACGTTAGTTTTTACGTGAAAGGGAGCAGGAAATGACGTGATAAAGTATATATCATGGATAAAATTATTATCTTTTTTTATTATTAATTAAATTATACGTATTATACGAGTAAAAAAGGTAAAAAAGTCCCACCTCTTCGCGTAGTGGTTAAATAGTTTGCCCTAAATTCACATCTCCATGGAGGTCGTGGGTTCGATTCCCCCAGAATGAATCGGTAGATTAATGTTTTTTGGTTTTCCACTATAAATGTTATTTTGTTGTTAATTTATATAATTTTTTTCTTTCAATGAGCCTCTTACCTTTATCTGTAGTGAAAATATATCACTCCTGGTATTATAGATAAAGACGTACATGTTGTAAAAGCTTCTGTGGGATATAACTGGCCCCTTTGCTTCGCAATCCAGTTTCCCCCCAGGCGCTGGAATACTCTAAAAAGGTTCTCTAACTGTATATATATTCCCCTCGCCCGCAAGGTACCGTTACAGGTGTTTTAACGGACATAAAAGTCATTCTGCTATATACGTGTTTTAGCGGACATGGTAAGGCAAAAAACCCGCAATACGGCAAATACTTTTACACAGCTTAGCCGTGATGATTCAGATTACGACATCTAACAGCTGGTTGCTTAAATGGAAACAGCCATTGGACGCATGGTTCTTTGTTTGGCTTCAGCCAATCAGAGCGATTCTCTCTGTCGATGTGGAGCTTTGAGCCGATCATACTGGGATTGTTCAGTCTTACAGTTTTTTACTGATACTTTGTTGTTATTGCTGTCTAAGCCAGAAACAACGGCTCTAGAAAGAAACATTAGTAGGCTTAAGATTATAGAGCGTATGACTGTTATCGGTTCATAACAACTCACATATCGGTCCATATCAGTGCATATCGCTGTACATATCTGTTCATATCATATCTTAACCTACCGTCTTAATGTTTTACTGTTGTCATATCTTATATCAGTGGATTGAATATTATTTGGAGAACATTTATAAAGAACCCAAATTTCCCAATTTTCTTGATACACTACAGGTTAGAGAGGCGGGTTATATATATAGCGATTGCGACTTATATTATTGTGGTGTGTATTGAATTTAATGCTATTTGATAAGCCCTACATGAGTCCGTTGCTATTCTCTTTATATATGATAAAATTCATTGACGGTCGGCAAATTAGTGAGCAGTATTGTGCGTTACCGGTAGTGTACATGATTGTGGCTGATAACTAAGCATTTCCTAAAGAATGCGCCTCATACGTGAATCATAAGCCTTACCGACTTACCGTTGTGATTAGTATAAGTCATATCTCTGTTTACTTAGATAGAGCGCCACGTCCTAAAAGGAACTGTTAATATTTCCCGAAAGTGAATAATATTAGTCAGAAATTAATTATTAATGATCAATCGAATAATACAATACCGTAAGCTTCACTGCAATAATAATCTAAGCCGACAGAATCCAGTCTCCCGGGATTATCCAGCGGGTGAATGGACGCGCACTAGGCTGGCTTCTGCTAATGTTATGTTTATTGGTATTAAATATTTGTCATCTTCTAAAGTATATTTATAAATCAAAAGACATATAAATTTTGGCAGGTTAAACTGCTAAAGGTCTTCAAAAGCGCGTACAATAACAGTCATTGACTTTATTGCAGTAAGCAATAAAGTTGAAAGTACCGGTCAACCGGTAAACCTGAACCGGTACTTCTGTAGGTCAGTAGGCCCAACTGCCAGAACCGGTACTGCCGTAGGTCCGTAGGTCCAACTGCCAGAACCGGTACTTCTGTAGGTCTGTAGGCCCAACTGTCCTAACCGGTACTTCCAGTATAAGTACATTAGTATTATTTCGATTGTGATCTATAGTATATTGTAGGCTACCAGGGGAATAGGGATTGATCACCCCTCATTCTTTTGTATAGTTTACTTATTTCTGTCGGTTTTATTTACATGTAAGTTAATATTGAGCTGAAGACGTGTAAGTCTGCTCAGATTGTTCAGATAATTGTAGGCCAGACTGTTGTCGGATTGTTGTTGAGTTTGGAGAGATTACGGCGTGTGTAGAGTTTGTCTGATAGAGTGCCGTTAGTAAGTTGGGGCAGCCATATGCTGCAAGGTCAATCCCCTCTTAAAGAATAAGTCGTACTACCGTGTTAGAACGCATACTAACTAACTATTTCAGAATCTGCATATACTGTAGTTTATTTAGGCTTGATCGTAGTCTGCCAGCGTTTTGGCCTGTGTTTGTTTGTGTGGTCTGTTCAGGTACCGTAATAGTTATTACTCAGATATTTTGTAGGCTGGATTGTTGTCTAGCTATTATTAGGTCTGAAGAGATTGCTGCGTGTGTAGAGTTTGTCTGATAAAGCTCCGTTAGTAAGTTGGGGCAGCCATAGCGGTAAGGTCAATCCCCTCTTAAAGAATAAGTCGTACTACCGTGTTAGAACGCATACTAACTAACTATTTCAGAATCTACACGTACGGTAGTTTATTTAGGCTTGGTGGTAGTCTGCCAGCGTTTTGGTTTGTATTTGTTTGAGTATTCTGTACGGGTAGCGTAATATTTATTATTCAGAGTTTATGCGATTATTCGCAACATTCATGTCCCCAAGTTTATTCCTACAGTAATTGTGTTTGTTACACATACCGTTATAGTTAAATTAACCCCGGTACTACACGGGCTGCTTGGCGTAGGTAAAGACTGGTGACTTTGTGCTTCGGTCACTCCAGCAGATGCCGTGGTTCTTTTAACTGTTCAAGTATATTTAACTGCTGATTATTTGTTATACCAGTACTTGTACCTAATTTAGGGTTTAGTGTACAGTGCTTTCCGAAGTAATTAGTGTGTAGGCAGTATATTTGTGTTGTAAAGTGGTTAATAGGCACGCTGGATCTGGTAGTCCGCGGTAATTAACTTCTAGGTAGGAACAATCCGTGATACATAACGTAGTACCTATAGCGATACGGTTATAGGTCGTCAGGCGGTGGTATTTTCCTATCTGGACAACGCAGTGTATTTACTACTACTTATTATTTTCAAATACCGTAGTACCCTGTCCATTGTAATAACCAGAATTCTAACCCTTTGTTAGGCTAGTTTGTAGACTTCCTGTAAAATTACCCTAAAAATTCGTACGTAATATTTTTGTTGTGTTTAATTAGAGAATTAATCTCACCCGTATCGTAAGTAATTTGTAGTATTAAGTAACTTAGGTAAATTAGAATTATCTGTTTTAGTGTCCCATAGGTAGCACTTCACTGAGAGCGCACAGCTTCTGTGTAGTGACTCCCCCAGAAATAATAACATTTATTTCAAATATTGACAAAACCCTTTTAAACGGGTATATAAATATTATAAATCAACTCAAACGATTTATAAATAGTAGGCCTGCCATACAACAACTAGGTCTCAATATCAGTTGGACTGCTGCTTAAATAACGGTAATAAAGTAAGTTAAAGTAACCAAGTAACCCTAAAATATTCAGAAATTCAATTATTCTAAAATAATTGACATACCGGTATTTACCATAGGCTTATTATATTTATTTCTATAAATTTGTGCTGAAATCATACCGGTACTCTGTAATTAATTATAGTCCAGAATTATACTTATATACTATAAGTGTAGGCTGTATACCGGTATTCACGATAGGCCTATTATATATTTATATATATTTGTGCTAAAATTATATACCGGTACTCTGTGACAAATCTAGTCTGTAATAATACTTATATATATTATAAGCATACCGGTATTCTAATATATTATATATATATCACGCTACACTGAGTAGCAGTATCGGTAATTAATTATTAGGCTAACAGTGATACTGAATTACTAGACTTGCTTTAACTGTAATATAGCAGTAGGCATTCGACTGTACAATCAAACATGGCTGACACAAGGCAAACTCTGTCAGATAGTCTCCTAGAAACAACAGCCTGTTTCTCAGATCAAAGTGTAGAGAATCCCAGACCGAGGTCTGAAACCCCTCATACTGTAAGAAGGGCAACCCCTGCAGTGGTTGTGTCAGAACCTAGGTTGGTAGAAAAGATTTCGCAATTTGCGAAGTTAGTGAAGCGCCGTTGGTCTGCCATAGGCACTCGGGCCCAAGTCAAGCGGGATCAAGAAGAAGCTATAAAACAGCAGCAACCTCCTAGCCAAGAACCTAGTTCTCAGCGGCCCGATAGCTCCAGTAGTTCGGATACTGTTGAGCGGACGCCCGAACGCGGAGCGAAGATGGCGGATACGGTTTATGATGAGCGGCCAACCTATGAAGAATCAACCGACGCCACTTCTTCTCAAGTGGAAAGTGAGGTGGAAAGCGAAGTGGAAAGTGAGGTGGAAAGCGAAGTGGAAAGCGAGGTGGAAAGCGAAGTGGAAAGCGAATTAACATCAGCAGAGAAGCCGCGAACTAGAGACGCTATCGACATTTATTTGTCCGACTATCAGCGATTCCTAGGAGACGAAGAGTTGAGGAGACGGCTGTCTGGACTTTCCCCTAATAGTGAAGGAACCAAGCTTGTGTTGGACTCAAACGATGCGGAAATGTTAGCTGCAAACCAAGCTGAATGTGATGAAAAACTCCGCCTCATTAGAGTCCGAGAAGAACAAGTAAAGAAAGAACTGATAGAGAAAAGAAAGGTAGCAGCAGCAGCGGCGGCGGAAGCAGAAGCAGAAAGAAAAGAAGCAGAAGCCGAAAGAAAAGCGGCAGAAGCAGAAGCCGAAAGAAAGGCAAAAGCGGCAGAAGCAGAAGCCGAAAGAAAGTCAAAAGCGGCAGAAGCAGAAGCCGAAAGAAAAGCGGCAGAAGCAGAAGCAGAAAGAAAAGCGGCGGAAGCCGAAAGAAAGGCAACAGTGGCAGAAGCAGAACGGAGAGCGTCTGAGGAGACTATCCAACTAGAGTTGGAAAATCTGCAAGAGACGCAAGACAGTATAAATAAACAGTTTACTGCTAATCAGATGCAGATGATGAGAAAATCTACTCCCAAGCGCCAGGGATACACATCCTCGGAGGAAGGCGATACTACCGATCCTGAAGGCGGAGGAAATAGATCCCATCTAAGTAGGCGTAGAAAAACATCTTACCGTCGCAAATTGCCTGATTTGCCCCCAGCTGTTAGAAGACAGCTAGCTAGCACAGACTTGAGTAGTATAGAACCTACAGCCCAAAGTATTAAGGTCCAAAGACTCTCTACAATAGTTGATGAGCCTGAGATAATTAGGCCTGTCGTTCCCAAAGTCACTTCTGTGTTAGAGACCCCTGTACTTCCAGAGCTTAACTCTAAATTCCCTTTACATAGTACTACACTGCCTGTACCCGGTGGAACAGTCCAAGGGAATATCCCTGTCCAGATAGCAGAGAGAGAAATCAAAAATTTGTCTCCCGTCGTCCCGCGTCAGCCCGCTACTATGTTGGCGACTCCCGCTTCGGCGGTTGAGTGGGTGGAAGAGTGACGGCGTGGGATGAATCTCCTGCTGGGACAGATGCAGGAGACTGTCCACCAACTTAAGGGAACAGTGAGGGAAAGTAGAGCAGAGTTGCAAGAAGTGCAGCAAAGTATCGCGCTAGAACGCGACAAATTAGTCAATATACAAAAGGGCATACCAATACCCCCTGTAACATTGTGTCAACCTGTTAGGTCTGAAGTAATACATGCGCAAGGTGTGGAGCCTACACGCATCTATACTGCTAGTGAAGTTGAAACTCCTATAGCAAACCCTATTAAGGGTGATTATAGACCTGTTATTAATGATATTCCCTATAGACCTGATAATGATCCGAGAACTTTATATACCGATAATTCGATATTAAATAACACGATGGCCCAAGAAAGCTTTACGCGTCAGATGGCTAGAACAGAAGCCCGCCAAGCGGTCAAAGTGGGAGAGATCGTCAAATTCAATGGAGATGAGATGAAATGGTTACCTTTCAACGAATATTACAAAGATAGCATACAGAACTCTGTACTATCTAACGGAGAGAAACTTAGATTCCTCATCAAGTGCTTGGAAGGACCTCCCAAGTTAATGGCGTTAAAGTTTATTGGACATCCAGATGGATTAAGACAAGTTTGGGATACATTAAACATCAGGTATGGTAACAAGGATAACATAGCTAAGTATTTGTATGCAAAATTAGTAGCCCCCCGACACTTCCTTAGTAGCGGGATTATAGAGTTTTCCGATGAAATTCAAGAGATCTGTAGACAACTGGACTGGTTAGGTAAGTCGCATGAATATCAGAGTTCCATGGTCATTGGAGCCGTAGTCTCTACTTTACCAAAGGGTGGAGTATGTACGCGCTGGGACAAGAAAGTGTTGTACATGAATGAACAACAACGACGAAGTCCTACCATGGCTGATCTCATGTCCTTCTTAGATAGTGAAGTAAAATTACAACTCATAAGGCAGTCCAGAGAGAAAACATCGGAAAATAAGGTAAGTGAGAAACCCATTTCTAGGAGAAGGATAATACCAGTGTGTTATACTGACGACGGCGAAAGCCAAGCTTCTCAAGAAGAGGACAGCGGGAAAGACACAGCAAAATCTTACTATGACAACAAGAACTATAAAGACGTAAGTAAATACAAGTCTCGAACCAGTGACAGGAGAGAACAGGTAACAACAACTCCTCCTACGTCTCCTAAGAGAATTCACGGAAGAAAGCCCGAAGAAAGAACGAGAGTGCAGAACGTTAACCAAGTTAAGGTGAGTAACATCAAACCAAAATGTGCGCTGTGCGACGGGCCCCACCGTTTGAGTGCGTGTGCAGAATTCCTAAAGAAATCCATGGCAGATAGACGTGGAGTCCTGTGGGATAAGCGGTTATGTTATAACTGTCTCAGACGCGGACACCAGCGGCGAACCTGTTACTCTGACGCAAGGTGTGCTAAGTGCGGCGCGAAACATCATAGCTTGTTGCACACGGAATTCGAACGAAACAGCCCGAGTCAGGTAAGTGAGCCCAAATCACATGTCCAATTCAGTGATGTGAACGACACTGACCAAAGTTCTGAGTGGGAAGGATTCTATACGGACGAATTCTCCGATGCCAACGAATCCTGTTATCTAATAAATACCGCAGTGTATCGAGCACTTACTTACGAAAAGGACATCAACGATGAGTTTCCCCCAACTACTTTCGCCAAACAACCATCTTGGAAAGCTCCAGCTTCCAACGTAGGAATCAGAGAATTTCCTGTAGTTCAAGTAAGAGTTCACGGTCTTAACAAAACCTACATAGTGAACGCCCTCCTTGACTCCGGCAGCACAGGAACATTCATCGATCAAGAACTAGCCGAAGATATCTTTGCTGGACAACCCAAATTCCAAACTAAGTTGAATATGTCCGGAATTATGCAGGTTTGGAAATCTACCATAACGGCAGATTACTATGTAGGTGCGTTGTCCACCCCCCAGGATAAATTAGGAGCACAAAGTATAAGGTCAGTAAAAATGGTGGCTATAAAGAACTTCGCTACTACCCAAGCAGAACTTTATAATTGGGACGAGGATGAGAGCATCCAACATCTTAAGATACCTCGATTCCAGACAGATTATCCTGGAGTGCAAATACTCATCGGCCAAAACGCGCATGAGGCGCTCGAGACATTGGAGAAACGGCCTACTCAACCGCAGCCACTACAAACCTATGCGGTAAGAACTAGAGTAGGTTGGTACTTCACTGGCCCTTCCCGTAGAACTCTCAAAGAGAGATTACCTCAACAACAGGTATACAAAGTAAAGGAATGGGAAGTGGAGAGCAGTGATGTGGACGATCCAACTGAGGGAACACCATACTCCTCAGATAATGACGATATTAACTCCAATGTAGATCTATGGAGACATTGCCTTGGGACGATTAATCCAGCCGACATTGCTTCCAGAGGAGCAACTCCTCAAGAAATGATAGATACTCCAGGCTGGTTAGGTGGATCCGACTTCTTAAGTAAAGAAGAAGAAGAATGGCCTCCTCATCTTACCCCGGCGGAGATTAGACAGGCCAAGGGAGCGGAGAAAGTAACACAACAACTCAATCGCCCAGCTGGTCGTTTATGTTTACTGGAAAGAGACCGAAAACTGTCCGGAAACTATGGAAGGCAAGATACTCTTCCTACGACCACTTCCCTAATCCGACAAATATCTAGGGACTCTATAACGTAATAACATATGGAGTGGGCGTGTGACTATATCATTTTATATTTGTTTTTATTTTATATTTATGTATGTATTATTATGTAATTTTATTATAATCGTTTTCTTTAATTTTAGTTAGTAGAATGTTATTTTAGTGATTATTTAGTAGATTAGTGCAATATATTAGTGTTTATTACGTATGTAATTACTTATAATATATATTTAGTGCGACGGCGAGAAATAATTATTTTTCTCTTTCCTTACTGTCCGTATCATATTATAAATACGTAACTACAGTAAGATGAAATGTCCGTACTTATTAAAGTACAATAAAGCTCCTACTATATTCAAGTATTATTGGTAGGCAGAGTATTAGGAATGCAAAGTTCAGATCCTCGTGTCTCGGCTAAACCAAGCTCTGGGTAGACCTTGGAAACGACTTGCCTCTTCACACTGACATTGCTTCGTGCGATATTGCTCTTCTACCTTATATTAAATAATACATATAGTAGCGTGATGTCCATATAACAGTAGCGTAAAACGCAAATAAATCTGTTAAACTTTTGACCATCTGTAATTCTAGTCGATTAAGATATCGCGGCACCCACCGATATACTTGAAAGACAAAATTCTAGAATCAGTGGTTAACGTCCCCAGATTAGCTCTGGAATAAATCGGTGCCCATCTTAAATATTAATTTAATATTTAGTAAAATCTGTAAAATTCAGATCCTTTAAAATTTCTAGTCAATTAAGATATCGCAGCACTTACCGATATTCTTAAAAGACAATCTCATAGAATTAAGGATCCTATGTCCCCAGACCTGCTCTGGAATCAACTTATGTCAATTTTAACATCAAATAATAAAATTCACGGGAATAAATTTAAATTCATATTTTTAAATGAATTTCATAAATTGTCATTTTGTACAATTTATAACATTCCCAAAATTCCATTAATTAATAGATCATGGGAGCGGAGATTCATCCTATTGAGTGTATTAGAGTGCGAGAATCTCCAACATATAGTCAATAGCCGATAAAATTAATAAAATCATGCATAAAGAGGATATTGACAATTAAAGAATTATTATTAAATAGCATCCCAGATCTGTGTGCATGGGAGTTGCCCTAATTCTACCGCTAGCATTCCATAATGTCACCATAGCAACACCCACGCTAGAATTAGAAGCAAGTTAAAAGAACAATAGAAAGCTTGTCCCATTGCATAGCATAGAGAATATAGCACACTGTTAGTATCCAAGGATACACAGTAATAACGTGACATTCTGGAAGGCACTGACTAACGGACAAATGGCCTGTATGTGTACAATTGGTGACAGTTGTGTGGAATTTGTGCGTTTGTAGGTGAATGTTACTGCTAAGGTGTGTTTACAGTAGCTAGTCGCAATTGTGAAAGTAACCCAACTCTCCTATAGAAAGAACCTAAAGTGGATTCAAGCCTTTGGGACGGACAGTGGAGTGACTTGTGCCGGTTATCGTTGTCGTACTGTTGCTACATGTTGGCGTAAACACCGCGACAACGGTACATCGGCGCTGAGAATCCCACTGTCCGGGGACAAAGAGAAGTAGGCAGCGACGCCCGCTCGCCTAAATATAAACTTATTTGATATTAATAAACTCAGATAGCAGATATGACGGAGTTGATAGAAGATGATCTTGGTATTAGGGAGCGATATACTCTACCTTTACAAGCATTTGTGGATAGCTTAATACGCGGTGAAGCCGATCCAACCATTACGGAGGACGATGGTCGTTATATCGAACCGCCGATGTCCCAAGAGCAACTTGCGCGTGAATTGGACTATCGAAAATTCACCACTCGCTATACGAATCGTAACGATACGTATATGGACTTCCTAACTACCGGCCATCCTATCGATTTACATGATACGGACGATGTAGACACCGAAAGGGAAATGGTTCTATTTAAATATCATACCCAGCGGAGTCGTAACGATAAACCGAGAATAGATCACGAAAATTCTATTCGTAACAGACTGGGAAGACGAACCAATATGTCTAGAATCTGAGGAGATTCAGCCTATCGCGCCCGGAACAGCGACAACGATTATATCCTAGAATGGTATCGAGGTCCACAGTGTCTCACTGCGTACAATTATCGCCATGCCAACTGTGTTTCTCGGCAACGTTGTCGGTTATGCGCATCGAGAGACCATGTTACGCCCATGGACACAAACGTCCGCTGTTCCTATTTCCACGAACAACCGGCGATGGAAATTTATTGCGCGTAGTGCAGATTTAATAATTTGCATATTTTTGCGGTTTGCCCTCAATTTATGACTCAATGTCACCATTGTCAACTAAAGGGACATGCTAGTTTCGACTGCCCTTTTAATCACGATTTGGAAAGCGTAGATGAAATGATCATACTGCGTTACATCAGAGCTTGGGAAGCGAACGCTGATTTACATTGTGATTCGCGCCATCGCTATTATCCCGGACGCGCTTACGAAGGAGTTTATGCGTTCCATCCTTATCTATTCGCTTCTGTCGAACAGAAATCACGCATATCGAGTTACGAACTACTGAAGCGCGTCGGAGAATGTATTTCAACCAAGTTCGTACACAAATTTCTCAGGAGTGTTAATCCTAGCGACCTTCATTCCTATAACTTAATCAATTATATCCGTCAGGATCCGGACTATGGAGACTTATTTGTTAACTCACACCCCGAGTTACAGGAAGTATATCGACGGCCTTACGAATACCGAGCCCGCGAACGCGAGTTGGAAAGGACCATTAAACCCCGGAGGTTTCTAACTGCCTATGGTCCACCCACGGCCCTCGTTCAGACCACTCGTAAAGGACCCGTAAGAGCGGCTGTCTTGAAACGAGCTCTCAAAGCCGTTAGACCCCTCTCACCTGACGTTGATGTCAATCAACCCGGTACTTCGACTGACGGATACACCGACCATAATCCTACACCCTCTGATGCAATCATATTGCACCCTTCACCCAGGAGTTATAGCCCTCCTTGTAAAGTGGCTCGCCCCAAAGAGAAAAGGACTCTGGCTAGCTTTAAAAAACTGCGTAAACGCCGTCCGCGCAAGAAAGACTAACTGTTTAGAGTATTTACGTATATTAGAAACTGTGATTTTGTATATTTTATAGACTCAAATCCCATTTTCTGGGAGCGGTGTAAAAGCTTCTGTGGGATATAACTGGCCCCTTTGCTTCGCAATCCAGTTTCCCCCCAGGCGCTGGAATACTCTAAAAAGGTTCTCTAACTGTATATATATTCCCCTCGCCCGCAAGGTACCGTTACAGGTGTTTTAACGGACATAAAAGTCATTCTGCTATATACGTGTTTTAGCGGACATGGTAAGGCAAAAAACCCGCAATACGGCAAATACTTTTACACAGCTTAGCCGTGATGATTCAGATTACGACATCTAACAGCTGGTTGCTTAAATGGAAACAGCCATTGGACGCATGGTTCTTTGTTTGGCTTCAGCCAATCAGAGCGATTCTCTCTGTCGATGTGGAGCTTTGAGCCGATCATACTGGGATTGTTCAGTCTTACAGTTTTTTACTGATACTTTGTTGTTATTGCTGTCTAAGCCAGAAACAACGGCTCTAGAAAGAAACATTAGTAGGCTTAAGATTATAGAGCGTATGACTGTTATCGGTTCATAACAACTCACATATCGGTCCATATCAGTGCATATCGCTGTACATATCTGTTCATATCATATCTTAACCTACCGTCTTAATGTTTTACTGTTGTCATATCTTATATCAGTGGATTGAATATTATTTGGAGAACATTTATAAAGAACCCAAATTTCCCAATTTTCTTGATACACTACAGGTTAGAGAGGCGGGTTATATATATAGCGATTGCGACTTATATTATTGTGGTGTGTATTGAATTTAATGCTATTTGATAAGCCCTACATGAGTCCGTTGCTATTCTCTTTATATATGATAAAATTCATTGACGGTCGGCAAATTAGTGAGCAGTATTGTGCGTTACCGGTAGTGTACATGATTGTGGCTGATAACTAAGCATTTCCTAAAGAATGCGCCTCATACGTGAATCATAAGCCTTACCGACTTACCGTTGTGATTAGTATAAGTCATATCTCTGTTTACTTAGATAGAGCGCCACGTCCTAAAAGGAACTGTTAATATTTCCCGAAAGTGAATAATATTAGTCAGAAATTAATTATTAATGATCAATCGAATAATACAATACCGTAAGCTTCACTGCAATAATAATCTAAGCCGACAGAATCCAGTCTCCCGGGATTATCCAGCGGGTGAATGGACGCGCACTAGGCTGGCTTCTGCTAATGTTATGTTTATTGGTATTAAATATTTGTCATCTTCTAAAGTATATTTATAAATCAAAAGACATATAAATTTTGGCAGGTTAAACTGCTAAAGGTCTTCAAAAGCGCGTACAGTACATTTGTTCAATTACTTATCGGCCAGGGTAGTGAACGGTCAGGTCAGGTTAGGTCAGGTCAGGCATTCTAGGTCATTGATCAAGAAAACTTGCCACCTCCATGCAGCATAAAGGAGGTGCCACCTGTAGCTGCATAGACCCTCTTACTAGGGCAAATCTGGTCCTGTAACTAGGACCCCTTCGTTCTGGGATAAGGACGCCCTTGGTCCTGGATTAAGGACCCATATACTTGGCTGCAGGGGTATATGGCCTGACCAGGCAGATGGTGATCTACCAATGGCTGGTCAGGAGTAGAGTGTTCTCATGTCCACTCTGAGAGCACTTCACTGCGACCTGCACCTGGCAGCAAGGGTACAGGGCATGACCCAGCAGATGAGCTGCAACAGCCAATGGTGGGTCATGTGCGCCAGAGTAGATATGGGTGATGGGCCTCATATCTGACTCCATTGCGACACCCACCCTGTGGAATGGCAAACCAGGGTGTGGTATTTGCCCCGAGAGCTGACTCGGCAAAAAAGCACCCCCCAACCCCCACTATGGATTACATTAGCAATGCGGAGGTCCGGCCACTAGAGGCCAGTGGAATTACTGGACACAATCGGCCTCACAGGCGTCAGTTAACTCCTGACCGGCTGCCTGTCTCACCCCCTACTGGAGAGAGAGCAGCCAACAATTCTTTGAGTCCCTTTCCTGATGACCTTTCTGGCCCAAACCCTGGGTCACCAGGAAGGCCAGATTGTGATGGGGAGAGGGATTCAGGAGTTGGAGGTTACTCTCATGTCCCACCCCGACCAACAAAGCCATTGGTGAATCTGAGGCAAGTCACAAGACTAGCCTCAGTAAACACCCTAACACTCGGGTCCCCAATGCGACAAGGTGAGCTGACTGCCTTGGGAGATAAGCTTTCTCTTAGCGCAGTGGGTGTTCAAGAGCACCGAATGCAGACTGGACAGACTGATGAGGTTCTGATTAAGGACATGGGGGGCGGTTGGCGACTCGCCCTCGCGTCAGCAGATGATAGTGGCAATGGTGGAATTGGTCTATTGATGAATCCAACTGCACATGCAGCATTGGACAAAATAGACCAAATCTCTAACCGCATCATCCGTTGCCACTTCTCATGTTCTGGAAGACTGGCTAAGAAGTTTCCTAAGGTGGTTCTGATTGTGTGCTACTCTCCAACTAGTGTTGCCCCTGTAGAGGAGGTGGAAAATTTCTACCACAATCTACAAGCAGCTACTGATGGAGTGGATCAGCATGCATTCTTAACATTCCTGGGAGACTTTAATGCAAGTCTGCATCAATCACCTACATCGCCCTGGGTCTATAGCAATAGTGTTAACCGAAATTCTGTCCATCTTCAGGATTTTATCTCTGGAAATGGATTGTTTTCGGCTGGAACCCAGTTCAAGAAGCGAACTGGAAAGCTATGGACTCATAGTGGACCCAGTGGTCACAAGTCCCAGATAGACCATATTCTGTTTCGTAGGAAATACAGGAGCTCTATACAAGACTGTAATGCATTTACACTTCGACCCTTCTCCAGTGATCACCGCCTTATTGTGGCCAAGGTAAGACTTAGTCTGCGTGCTAGCAGAACAACGAAATCTGCCTTGCCGCGGCATGACTGGTCCTCTCTGCAGGCAGTACTCTGCTAATCTACAGGAGCTAATAAACCAACAGGTTGATGCCATCAATGATGCTGACGACAGCAGGCAATCATCCCAGGCATGGAAATCGATCAATCTGCTTACTGGGCGGAAAAGCCAACCAACCACCAAGGTTAAGGCTGAATCACCCGCCTCAATGGTTGGAAAGCCCACTTTGAAAAGCTCCTCAATAATGACAGGGTATTGCCTGATAACTTTATAGAAGTAAAAGTGTCTGAGTCTGTACTCCCAGATATTCCCATTGGCGATATCTCCTTTGCAGAAGTGAAGGCTGCTGCAAAGAGCATTAAGACCAATCGTGCCAGTGGAGTAGATGGTGTTCCCCCTGAGGTCTTTAAAATACCTGAGTGTTTAAAGCTCATCTATCCCATCATAGTAGACATGTACCGAACAACAAGAGTCCCACAAGAAATGAAAACAAATAAGTTGGTGCCAGTTCCCAAGAAGGGCAACCTAACACTCTATGGTTCTTTTCGGGGAATCTCATTGATCTCGATTGCTGCAAAGCTATACAATAGGATTCTATTAAATCGCATCAGGGATCCCATTGAGAGACTGCTCCGTGGAAATCAGAATGGGTTCCGTAAAGGTCGTGGGACCATGGAGCCCATTTTGGCACTTAGAAGGATAATTGAAGAGTTATCAAAAAAGAAAGACAGGCATCTGGCTGTTATCTTTGTTGACTTCTTCAAGGCCTTTGATTCAGTCTCTCGCTCACGTATGTTCAGCATACTTTCATTATATGGGATTCCTGATGAAATTATTGCAGCAATCAGATCAGTATATGATGGTTCGACAACATTTGTGTCTACTGTTGACGGTGACACTGAACCATTTGAAGTGTTATGGGGCGTCCTCCAAGGAGACACACTTGCACCATTCTTGTTCATTATTGTGGTTGACTATGTTCTACGCATGTCCTTAGATCATTATAATGATGATGGGGTGATGATAACTCCACCTACTGGCTCCAGAAGTCGAGGAAATCCTGCCAAGTACCTAACTGATCTAGACTTTGCTGATGACTTAGGAGTACTCTCAGAATCATTAGAGGGAGCCCAACGGCTCCTCAGCTCATTAGAACATGCTGCTTCTAGTGTTGGTCTTTTTATTAACTCCAGAAAGACCAAAATTCTGACAGTTAACCTTGAAAGTCCTCAGCAAGTCTCTGATCGGATGAGCATAAGCTCAAAGGATGGTATGCTTGAGCATGTGGACGACTTCTGTTACCTGGGATCATGGATCCGGAAGTCAGGTGAGGCTTCGAATACGTAAGGGAAAGGCATGGGCAGCCTTGAATAGGCTTTCCAGGATTTGGAAGTCACCGAGAATTAATCGGAAACTTAAGGTCCGATTATTTAGAGCAGCAGTAGTTACAGTATTCCTCTACGGGAGTCCATGCTGGGCTCTAACTGCTGAGGACACCAAATCTCTGGATGGCACATTCACAAGAATGCTACGCCGGGTTCATTGTGTCAAGTACAATGCACACATCTCCAACCAGACACTATATAACATTGGAGGTGTCTCATTGGTTCCCCCAAGCTTGACACTAGAACAAAATCGCCTCCGCTTTGCAGGACATTGCTTTCGCCGTGAGGACCAGCCAGTGCATAATCTTGTACTTTGGCAGCCTCATGGAGTGAATAAGCATGGTGGACAGCCCATGACATTCTTGAGACGCATCTTGGAGGACACTGGCCTTAAAGATGCGGATGATCTAGCAAATGTCATGGGTGATAGGGAGTTGTGGCGGTGCAATTTTGTTGACAAGCCGGCACAGCATTCTTAAAAATGCAGCTGCAATTCAGCATGCCGATCCTAGTAGTAGTAGTAGTAGTGAACGGGGAGATATTGACCGAAAATGTTAACCGAAAATATAATTGTGGGGTATGGGGGAGGGGTTGGTGCCGCACTTACCAGAACAGGATGATTTATGAATGATCTGGGTAGTTTTCATTTATTGACTAATGCTTTAAAGGGACTAGACAGTGTGCATCTCTACCTTACATCCTTACTGTATATGGTAGCTAAATGAGTACTAGTTTTTTATGGGGATGCAGTTCTGGGGGGACGGCGCTATCGAAATAAGTTGTAAGACTTTTGGCGTGCTAATGGCCGAAGAAAACTTTTTTTAACAAAAAAACATAGAGGACTACCAAGCTTCAGTCTCGCCTGATGCAGTAGGCCTACTGTCTGACTCTCGGGCCTACTGTAGGAACACTAAGGATATATCAGAAAGGAACTTATTAGCGAATAAAATGTTAAAACCAATTGCCATTGGATTAATTGTTATGGTGATTTTAAAATGTGACGTGAATAATTTCACATCATTTTCGCGTCACATTATTTAAACGAACGTAAACTTGTGGCCTTAAATTGTGAGGTGAAATGTGAAACTGACGTGTGTTCTGATATACAGTAGGTGTGTGTATATAGGCTACGCCTTACATGCTCCGGCTCACGCTAAACGCCGCAAGGCTATATCAGAAAAAATTAGCATAATTAGTATAATAAATTTATTATTATATATATGCGACCAATTATCGCTGGAGATCACTTTGCGCCAACGTGATAAACTTTGTTTCAAATTAAACAATATATTCAATATAAAAACGTAACGGAAATCTCTATTTCCACTCATTTTCTTTAGCGTAAGCCATGCATTCTGCCCTCGTGGGTTGAGTTTTCCACTCGATGGCATTCGCTTCGCGAAAGTCTACCTGTACGTGTACACCGATTAGACTTTATTATTAGGTGATCCCCATCCCATTGACCAATAACAATTTAATCGCTGGTTAATCACTAAGTAGTTGAAACACCTGAGAAGGAGTCGGCAAGGCCATTGACAAACAAAAATTCAAATAGCTATTAAACCGCTGCAATAATGAGTCAGAGTTCAATCAGCTGTTCGGTAATCCGTTGCCAAGAACAATCCCTTATTGCAATTCTTCGAAGTATTTCGCTGACTTTCTGCCTTTGTCGATGGTTGAAGAAATTTCCATCGGGGTAAAGATATTGAAGTCCTTGGGATACCTTTATTGGTAAAACCTAAAAAACAAATATATATTTTAGCCAATGGGAGAACTTCAACGGTATAACCTAAAAACCGATGATACTGCAGCCAATCGACACTAAGAATAAACTTAAATTATTTATTTATATTCAGGAGCATACTGTATAATATACTGACTTGGAGTAGTTTAGAACATTCTATCATTCCAAAATCACCCCCCTTTTCAACCGGAACTCGCATTACGTCAGCCATTTCGACGTCCACTTCGTCTATGCTCTGTAGAAGGTCGGATATTCCAGAATGGTCCACACACAACGGCAGTACGCCGGCAGCCATTGCTTCTACATTAACCATAGCGAATGCTTCCGGTAACTTGCTGGGGTGCACTGCCAGACTGGCCATAGGCAGAAGCCGAGAGAGTTGCTTGTGAGTTAGATAACCAGTCAATAGAACGCGTTCCCTCCCAAGTGTGCCTACAATAAAATTTTAATACTACATTATATATTATATTATTAACATCAGGCGATCTTGCCCATATAATTAATTATGCATTTAAATTTAATGATAATATAGTAATATTATACTGTATTTACTGTAGTGTTCCTTGAAAAAATACCGATTTTAATACCACAAATAATTATTTTTAAGCTAAAGTTCTGATAATTTTTAGTTTTTATGTCGGTTTTGTTGATGTAAATTAAATCTGGCGTCATAACCAACACCTGACTGAAGAAGGGTTTTTTCTATTTGGGAAATTATTGTAAGAGAGGAAGAGGACCCCTCTTTAGGAGAAAAAAACTACAGTATATTGTGGTATCTATAATTATATGAAATTTACCCTTTTGATGTTATTATTAATCTTGGTAAATATTTTAATTTTAATAAAGTAAAATAGACCAAAATTAAAATACCAATATAACATAATTGATGACTTACCAATTTTTCTGAAGTATTTATCAACAGATACATGTGAATCAATGAAGGTTACCCCGCTGTCATCCTGGGAGTGGCAGATAGCGGTAAACAGAAACTTATCGCCAGTCACCATGGCGTCTAGCATTGCCTCAATGTGCTCCCTGTAAGGACCGAAACCAACCAGGAACAGTCTGGCTTTAGGCCATTGGTCGAGAATGGTAGGGAAAGCCAGGAGCAATTCCCCAACTCCTTTTGTGTTGAGAAATTTTCCGAAAAAGATTATGATTGGTTCATCGAGTTGAAGATTGCTGGGAATACGACCAATGAGGTCGGAGTCCACAGTGTTCTGATTATATAAATGCGAAAGTGAAACTAAATGTGAATGGATATTGGATTTAGTTATCACGTGGTTTTCTTCAATACCGGTAATACGTTTTGCATTTCTACCATCAGAGGTGCACGATGATTGGCTGATGATATCTATACAACTCTTCATTTGATTGGCTAACGTCTCGCTAGACAAACAGAACACATCCTCATCTATACCAGATCTAAGAAACTCAATCTTGTCTTTAATATCAGGAATATCTTCTGAAAACATTTCGATGACAGTGTTGGCCACGTGACAACTGACTGCTATCACGTGACTGCAACATCGCAATGGCTCTACGGCATAGCGTTTAAACTCGGGGTAATGATTTAAAACATACGTCATTGCAGTTCCGTGTATAACTATAGCCATGGGAATATTCCTTGTCGATTGATACAAAGCTCGAAAAACGCATATTGGTGCAAGCAGCACGTGATTGGCTAGTATTTTATAGCACCCACCAATAAGAACGCGCCGTATGGCCTCTGCTGTTTTTTCGATGAAATTTTCTAACTCCTGTCCTGAACATTCGGGCATGATTTTTTTGTTGATGTGTTCAGTTCCGGTGTTGTAAATATAAGCTACAGGAAGCACTGAGTCTATTTCTGGCACCACAATGCGAATAGACCCGCTGGGGGGCGCTGTTGCTGGTATAGATTCCTAAATAACAATAGAAATACAACAGTGTATACTGTAGGTTGTATGTATTGTAATATGCACACACTCGAATATTTGAATATAATAATGCAAAGATAACAGGTAAAAAACCACTTTATCCTCGGTAAAGTAATGTAGGCCTAAGCCTATATCAATGTGGGGGACTATGAACGTTAATGGATTGCTTTAGAGACCGATCAATGAATTATAGATAAATGATTGATTTAATGACAATCTGATTGATTTAATGGCACACCAAATGGTTTTACGGTAGGTGATTAGTGATTCGACTACCTTCCTTTCCCAAAAACACCCAAATGCATCGCGATGGCTGAAATTGCTTGTTTGAAATATACATTTTATTTAATTTAGATTTTTATTCTTATCTGCGCTGAGCTGTGTTGATAGCGATGATCACACCAAACTTGGCCAGATAAATTTGTTTGAAGTAAACCCACTGCTACTGTACTGTTTGTATACCATGTTAGCACACACTTACTGAATTTACTAACCATTGTGGGGTAATATTCATCCACCCATTTGTAAGTGTCGGCCTTGTTATCCTGGCAGACTACAGTGACTGCGTGACCTTGTTTCTTCCATTGTATAGCAACATTACTTGTATAAACATTAGACCCACTCCCCATAAGTGAGTAGCCGTGAACTATAACCAGATGCTTATTTGTTTTTGTATCGGCCATGCTGTGAGCGCAATTATCTTTATACGTGTAATTGTGTTAAAGTTAAGCATACAATAGGCCTATACAACCAAGAACCAAGTAGGCCCCATTAGGGATGCGACAGAGCTCCGGCTCCGGCTCCGGAAATCCGGAGCTCCGGGCCAAGTTTCTAGTTCCGGCTCTGGTTCCGGCTCCGGGCAAATTAACCCGGAGCCAATCCGGAGCTTATGTTGTTTAAATTCTAATTAAAATAATAAGTTTTTCCGATGTATGAATAATGTAAATATCATAGTAATTAGCATAATAACTCATTAAGTAATTTACAGCTTGTTATGTTAAGTTTCCTGATACCCCCCAACCCCCCTTGTGAAATGTTTAAATGTTTGAACAAAAACATTGAAATGATTCAGTTAATTCAATTGATATTCTTCCCTAATTAAAAAATCTTAAATACATGTACTATCGTTTCGTTCTAGAACCCCCATTCCACTGATCCCCCCCCCCCCCCCCCACCCCACCCCCATCCCCATCCCCAACAGGCTAGTACTGTTCATTCATTTGTATAAAGTAATCAGTTTAAATACTCATAATTCTAGAACTAATTCATATTATAGAACTATATGTTTATTAAATTTATGTAATAATAATTTTAATAGTTATACAATATTTGTGTGCGGAGATTGTATTTCAGTTCGTGATTCAATAATGTTTATAGAGCCCGAGGACCCTCTAAACAGTTGTGATATATCCAAATTACTAATATTATTTTAGATATCCGGTTTATGCCAGTCTACGTACGTAAGGTAGGTGGTACATGTTTTATCGTTTATCAATGACAATATAATGAAAACTGCACCAACTCCTGGAAATTAATTACACAATGTCCCATAAAAATAGTGTCGATGATAAGTTGACAACAAACCAAAGTTACTGATAGTCTAGTCGTAAGAAATATAAAAATAACAGAGTTTGCGTAATGAGTGTGAACTGAAAAGTCTAAAACATTACAATATATTTTAGCCCAATGAACACCAGATAAAGGGAGTCTTTGGACGCAATCAAAATACATCCCTCTCCAGGGGAAAATCGACGCAAATATCTGCTGATTACTCCCAAAAATAAAATTGTAACCTGTTCTATTGAATATAGTTTATTGTTTTGATTAGAATAGAATAGCATGCGACTGCAAACTGCTCATTTTCCTTAATTGATAATTGAGTGAGAATTTGCATCAAATCCCCCCCCCCCCCCCCCCCTCTGTCTCATGAACACATACCTGTCTGTCTATGTCTACTATAAAAATACACTTGAATTATCAATCACCAAACCTCCGGCTCCGGCTCCGTCTCCGGCCGGAGCTCATAATGTAACCCGGAGAAACCTCCGGGCTCCGGCTCCGGATGAAATTTTAGCTCTGTCGCATCCATAGGCCCCATAAGTAACATACAGTGTCATCTAAACATAAATCACTTAATTACAATAATGGGCAGTTGGTGGCGTTGTCACCATATAATATTTTTTTTTATTTCAATCTAATGCTTCGAAATTTGGAATGGAGATAGTTCATCTCACCTTTTATATTTATCAATATTTAACCATCGCTGTTGGCTTTTTTCCTCATTACAATATATTTTAGATATCAACGAGATAGGATTAGAACCGCCTTAATTTGCAGATTCAGAATCTGAAAATAGTTTTCAATATCACCAATAATTTATTGAGGTATTATATATATTCCAAGTTATTATACATTTTGAAAAATTAATTTTTTTTCTTATTTGTAGTTACTAAGATATTTATTGTACATATCTGCGTAGTTTAAGAACTTCCAGTGGTACATCCACCATAGAAAAAATTACCAATTGAGATTACCACATCTGTCGAAACATCTAAGCCGGATGTTCTTTGAGTATGTCATAGATTCCCTCCTGGGCCGAGCCGAAGGTCCCAAGAACAGAGGCCGCGTTGCTGATGAGTATCGTATAACAACGAGCAGAGATCCGTGGGACCGGGGTTCCTATGTGGAGGATCGGGTACGGGCGCCAAGACTACAAAGGACTCGCTGTTGCTGGGCTACCAAATGTTTCAAACGCGATAGGTGCAAAAATGTAACCCAGGAAAATCTGTCGGGAAAATCGAAACTGTAGCATTCCAGGTTAACGATTTACCATTCAAACGTTTTCTATCGGAAAGGGATAAACCCGGTGGTACAACGATGGAAGGTACTATTATAGGCTTACCGCATGAGGTGAGGGCGCGCGTCATTGAGCAGCGTTAGACGTGGGAAACAGCCGATACTTCGTTGGCACGAAAGGCAATGCAGCCCATCGGCCTGGACCCGAGGGTAACTTTCGACAGCGTGAGCCCTAGTGAGGAACATGTAATGGCCTCTAACCAGCAATAGGCCGTTGAATCTTAAATTCTATTGCGGAGGGCAATGGAGTTGGGAGTGGCGTTGTACCGAAGCGCATCCAGGTTGTCTTTCTGGATACCAAACGTCCATGCACTTCGCTTACCGGAGTTGGGATGACCGAAAATTTAGTCGGGGGAGGGAAGCACAGCAGATTGTGTGAAAGGCCTGAGAGGCGCCGCAGAGAGGAGCAGGCCACCACAGAAACCAGAGAGGCAAGGGGCGACAGCTGCATTGCAGAACTTATGTCAAGGCTACCCAATCGCGGTGGGAGGCTAATCGAGGAATCGAGCAGGCAGTGTCACTGATGCACTTGTTAGCAATCTTTTAGAGGGAGTTCCGGAATATCGAGTCATGCCTCTGGAGCAACATGTGATTCTGAAAACAGGGGTCGGCACGAAGAAAGTATATTAATCTTGGGATGGATAAAGAATTTGAAGGAGAGAGAATGCGTGGAGTCACCACTATTTAAGTATGGGAACCTAAACTACACAAGATGGAAAGGTCATTGGCCTTAGAGGATAAACATATCTCCATTACAGTTCAACCAAATGGAGCTCCTAAAATAACAAGGTCATCAATGTTGGAAGTGAGGATGTTTGGGAAAATCTCGTCCAACTAGGCGATGCGGGCGCGATCCGAGGGGTTTGTCACTAAGGAATAAGAATTCATATTTTGGTTGGTTTACCCGAAGACCAAACTTTTCTCCCTCAGTGATAATAAGTTGAAAGGCGTTTAGAACTCAGGAGTATAATCCCGCAATGTTGCCGTCGTCTAAGTATAGGCCTACATTGAATTCCGAGCTGATTTTATGAATAGATTAATTGACAGTATCACCAAATAGTTCGACCCCCACCCTCTTCTGACATTGAAACAGTATCACAGTATCTCAAGTATCTTTGGGCACCGTATGCTGATAGTGTAGGTGGCGGTTATAGTGATGGGATGGCGTAAAGCAATAGCCTCAAGAACAGAGTCACTGCTAACTTAGTTAAAAGCATTCGCAAAATAGATTTTTAAGGGGACGGATTGTGAATGGTTACAGGCAGAGGTCATTGCACTGGACGCATTGGCTACAGCTTCTGTTCAATTTTTGACTCATATCCCAACTGGCATCTTTCACACAGTGCCCTGCAAACTTCGAACCTCAGTGTGTTGCCCACAGCAATGGCACGTAATTCTAGAATATTAATTAAGGTAATGATTGGAAAGTTTTCAACTTACAGCTAAATAATAATTCATATTCTAGAATAATGACAAAAATATTAAAATTATATAGATTTACGTCTCAATAATCATTGGCCAGTGCTCCACTGGTAAATCATAAGTCGTTTGCAGATTTTGTCTGAGACCGAATGTCAAAATTACAGCTCCCGTGCTCCACTGGTAAGGCATAAGTGATTTGTTAAAAAATATAAGATGCGTCTCAGCACATTTAATACACATTTCTACGCAAAGTAAACAATCACAGGTCTCCAGCCTACCATAAGTCAAAAGATGGAACACGGAACATAAACACATTTGATTCATGGGTCCCAACATGGGTCCCAACTTGGGTCCCAACATGGGTCCCAACTTGGGACTTGCCAGTGGAGCACTGCCTCGAATTTTTATAATTGGAAAATTTTTGGTAAAATTGAAAACGGTTTTCAGATTCATAATTTTCAGGTGAAGGTGGTTCTACAATATCTAATGATACATAGATTACATTCCAAAGAAGAAAAATAAAGCCAACAGAGATGGTTAAATATTGCTAAATAAGCATTTTTTATCTACTTGTTGTAGCTAAATAATTGGAAAATTGAAAAATCCGGCCCTGTCAGCAGTTACAAAAGTAGTCGAACTATCTTCTTATCAAATGACAGCACTTTATTGAAATTTGAAAAACAAGGGGGGGGGGGGGGCTCCGATCTGTTAAAAAAGTTTGCTGTATGTAGAGTGATTATAGATTTATTTATACATTATGTAAAAACAATAACAAATACACCAAACAATGTACCGGTATAAAGGTATTGTCCAACATAACATATAGGATTACCCCTAAAGCTTTGCAGCTTATTTCCAAGGGGGTCCTTTATGTTACTTGGTTACAAATACAATATTACACTACGCTAACCTAAAACCCATATAAAACGTAATTACACTATGTACATGTACAACTTTACCGAGAGCGTGACAATGCCCGACTCAACGATAAAGATGTAATGTACAGAACAATTTATTATAAAACGTAATTACAGTATAAATAGTAAATAATTAATAAACTAATAACTTACTGTAGGACTATTGTACCTATTTTTACATTGCACACGGAGGTGAGATTTAACTGCAGATTTAAAAGAATGTTGATTATCTAGGTTTTTAATTTCATTAGGCAGAGCGTTCCAATTTTTTATGCCGTTAAAAAAGAAAGTATCAGATTCAAAGGATTTACAATTCGGGAGGTAGAAGTTTGAAGCACTAGCTCTGGTACTGTAAGAGTGTGTATCGCGTACTCTGTTGAATTTTTGTTTTAGGTAATTGGGACATTTACCATTATACACTTTATGCACATGGTTAAGGCGTAGCTGCTTAACTCTACTATCTAAGTTAAGTAGTCCAGATTCAGAAAAGTCATCTGGAGTTAGGTGGTGCCTAGGTTTGTAGTCTTTAATAAATCGTACTACTTTATTCTGAGCTACTTGTAATTTACATTTAAGCTGTTTGGTTAAGCCTTCATACCAAGAAGAGCACGCATATTTTGATAGTGTAATTACGTTTATGACCCAATTGTATTTATCTAACGAGCGAGCGCAGCGAGGGAGGTTTACAGAAATAAACAATTAACGGTACTGTAATGATGTACTACTAAAGCTACTGATGTACGTAATTTTGTTCCATTTTGTCAACATATGAGGTTTACGAATGCTTAAATTTATGATTTTAATATTGTTAAATTTATGAAGGCAGAAGAAATTCTATGCATTTCTGTAATTGGACACTGGAGAAATAATACTCGAGATATGGGGCTCCCGTTACCTCAAAAAGTCGACGAGATAGTCTGAAAATGGAAGTGAGAAAATAGAAATGGAAGTCGGGAATGCAGTGTGATCCCATTCGGCACACTTTTGACTTTAGCTGATGCTAGGCAACATCGATGTTCGTACTGGTTGGCTACGATTGTGGGGCGAGTCAAAACGGGAGCGAGCCATCAGCGAACTGTTATAATTATACTTCGAGCGTTTTCCAAAAGTCGATACGTGGGGGTGGTGGTTGTGTCAGTGTGTGTCGGAAGCCAATACCAGAATATATAACTAGCCATAGTATAATTATAATATTTGGTTGAGATGACTTGCAGTTTTGCTGCACGAAGACTCGTGTACTACTGTAAGGTTTGGTACCAGACATCCGTTAGTTGTGATTGACCCTACTCCTATCAGCTCAAGGCAAATCTTTTGGATAGTATTACATATAACGAATTCCTTTAAAGTCTGAATTCAATTTTTAATTTGGCTACATTTTGGTTGTAAAGGCGTCCCATACAAAATGTATTTTATAGGATAACGGTACGTCCCTTTTGTTTCTAATTTAAACCAATATACAAAATATGATTCCGTTAGCTCAACAATTATTTTTTAAAATACTGTAAAAATAAAGACAAATGAACAAATCTATCTCAGTATTACGTTGTTACGTCTGATGATGTATTGATTTAGTTGGACATTAATTAATCAGAGTTAGTACATCCGTCATCTCTGTTGGATTGTCGGTTTCTTTGTTAAATAATATATATTATTGTATAGATTGCCAGCAAGATGACTGACGGATCATTAAGGTTGTGTTGTTTCTACACCAAAACACCTTATAATTATTTTAATTAATGGATATGTTATGAATGTTATCCACATGATTTTAAGTCAAGCCGATACGAGTAAAAACCACGCTTATTGAAATGCTTACTGAATGAAGGTTGATTCATCATACAATAATATCACCCGTTGAATGTGGGGCGAGCCACGTAGTAGGCGTTGCAGTTGTTAGATAATGACATTGAATAACTTAGATGTCACATTTCAAGTTGTGGAGTGGAAACTCCGTAGACTCAATAAAATAAAAATAGAACCTATCTTCAATAGATTCCGATTGAGGCTAAACTTCTAAAACTTACTTACCTTTCCATTCCTTTGTTTTTACATAGTTCGAAATGTATCTTGCATATTTTATGACTAGACTATGTGGGAAAGTCGAGACGTGGGTGACAGAAAACTGACTCATTATTTAGACCATACCAGCTTCCCATATAGGCCCGTTATTACTCAAGCTTACACTCGGTCTTACCCATTTTCTGCACTCATTGGACAGCTTATACTACTTTCCAACTCACACTATTATTGTGTTCTCACTCACCCATCTGTTGTATCAGGAGCTATAAAACAGAAGATAAATAATTCCTTAAAGCTGATTATTTGCTGATATATTCTGCGCCATATAGGCTGCGTCTAGGGCGTACATTGTCAGAAAGGGAAGCACAGATCAATGCTGGAAATTTTAAGGCGGTTCATGGTCTACTTTGTTTCATTGTCTACGGTTTTAGCAATAGAAACAATTTGTTTAATTTATTAGACTGCGACCCTATATATTGTTGGAAGTTAGCAAATACCTCTCGCACTTTTGACTCCAGATCAAATCGAACTTCTTTCGAACTTGCTCAAGTGTGCGTGCTGCGCGACGCCCAACGAACGTGTTATATACAACATACAGCTGATCAAACGTAGAACATTCTTTCAAATGAGGATTAGCCACTATGGAAAGTATTATAGAATCCGGCTGAAAATTGTGTTAAAAAGTCATGTAGAAATATACACTTGGAGTCTACATAAAAACACCCAGATTTCACTCAATAGTACAGAAATCTACAGGCATTTAACATTGTGAAATTTTATCTAGATGTTGTATGGTTTTTATCAAGAGCTTTCAAAAGAGCTAAAGCGTGAAATTTGGTCTAGGCCCAGCCAGGGGTTCAAAAGTTTAAGGGGTTTAAGTACAGTTTCTCGTCGGAAAGAAATATTAACATTTTATTAATTAATTAGGTATTTTCAGTCACGTGAAGCCCTTCATAGGATATCGTTCTATTTCACTAATATAATCTCGTTCGAAGAGTAAAAATTATTACTGTTTTGTGTCAAATTCTACTATAAAACGAGTTGATATGAATATTATATTTGGAAGACCGCAGTTGAACAAACAAGGTGTATACTGTATTCCCTTCTTCACGCCACACAGACTGGCTTAATAAGTCAGTTTGTTTATTAAATAAAATAACCGCTTCATTAACTGCGTTATTATATTTATTCGTTTCGTTATATTTATGGTTCACAGACGGTGTCACTTTTTACACCAACTTAGCCAAATATCAGTTACCAACCATCCAACTCTGTCAAGTTTATCATATATAAATTACTACCGGTATTCAACAGTCTATAACACATCTAAAAAAAATAGAAACCAAGTTCCCCAGCCACAGAAACAACAAAACCAAACCAAGTTCACCAGCCACAGAGAACAAAAATAAATAGATAAATAATTAAAGACACCGGTAGAAATTAAGTTCTTTATCAGCGAACTAGATCTTTACGGAACTTTTTCTCCACTTCATAGAATTAAAACTATCAGTTTTCATCAGTAAAGTTAAGTTAAACGATTTCACCAACTTTATCAGACATTTTAGAACAACAGCGTTCCCATGCCTCCCATCTCGCTTTGCTCCTTAACGAATATCTCGAAGTATTGGTAGATGATGGTGACGGCTAAGAGGATACCGGTGCCGCTCCCGATCGCTCCCATAAAGTCGGCCATCACCGAGAGCGCGCCGATACAGAGACCGCCGAACGCGGCCGCGGTGGGGATGTATCGGTTGAGTTCGTGGACCATCGACTGCTCGCGATGCCCCCGCATCACCATCTGCTGTTCTTTAAGCTGTTTAGCGACGTCTTTAGCCGAACTCCCACTGACGTCTATCCAAGCCTTGGAGAAGAACGCGCAGGAGCCGAGCATAAAGCAGAAATAGACGAATGCGTGGAAAGGGTCGTCGATGATGTGCGAGAAATCTTCGGGAGGGCTCATGAAGTAGCAGAGACCCCCAACCGGGTAGGACCTAGCCGCCCCACTCGATGACTCCGACCATCTCCCTAGGAGGTTCACAATGAAGTTGCCCCCGAACTTAACGCTCAGCATCTGGGATATGACGTAGAGGTTGGATACGAGAGCTGATTGGAGGATTATTGGGATGTTGGATGTGTAGAAGAGTTTGATTGGGTAGCTGCTGTACTGACCGCGGTATTTAGCTGACTTTATGGGCAGGTCAACACGGAATCCTGGGGGAATTAATTGGATACCGTAATTAATTAAATATTAAATAAATATTAACAGTAAATACACACGAAATCAGGGATGTAAGTGGCATAACTTTACTTTATGATATCCGACAAGTTTATTACCATTCTATATTTCATTGTAGACTATATTTGCATTTAGTTTATTAATAGGCCTACCGGTATATATTTAATTATTGTTATAACAATTTTGCGTATATATTTCGAAAAAAAGTTCATATATACCGGTACTGGTAATGTGTAGCTTTTGTCTGCCAAAAATACAAACATAAAACATCGATCATTTTCGGTTTGATATAGCAATGCCAATATACCAAAGCAGCAAATCGGCAGGGGAAATTATTAATATTAGAAAGCGGATAACTCCATTAATTCGCTGCATATTGTTGGGAATTAGGCCTATACAATAAAATTAGCCTATTTGATAGTTAAAGAATAATAAATAATATAGCATTGGTTATGGTATATATAATTAATTAATCTCACTCGTATTTGAATATTAATGGGAACCTTTACCTAAAATATATAAATAAAATAATATGTTAAACCCCCTTAAAATGATCCAGAATTAATTAATAATTGCCAATAATTCTAGGCGAATGTAAATGAGACAAACCTTGGAAGTAAATAACGACTGCGAATACAAAGACGGTGGAGAGAAGGTTCCATAGATTGGGGAGGTTCTGTCTGTAGAAAGCCTCCCGTAATCCTCGAACCTTATCGGTGCGCGTTGCTAGGAGATGGAACAAGGCGATGACAGCGCCCTCGAACTCGGTTCCTCTACCGGTGTTAACGGTGGCGGGGGAGAACGCCTTCCAGACGATCGTCTCGCAGATATTAGTAGCGATGAACAACGAGATGCCGGAACCGAGGCCGTAGCCCTTCTGGAGGAGTTCGTCTAGGAGGAGGACGATGAGACCCGCGACGAATAGTTGGATGATGATGAGCAGACAGACCCCGGCCCCGATGTCAGCTGGGTCTCCGTACATCCCGGTCATTACGTAGACTATCGACTGGCCCACCGTGATCACCATACCAAATAGTTTCTGGGCTCCGTTGAAGAGCGCCCGATCCTTGGGGGTGTCCCCGACCTCGAGGATCTTGGCGCCGGCGAGTAGCTGCATGATGAGTCCCGAGGTTACGATAGGGGAGATCCCCAGTTCCATGAGAGTCCCTCGGTTGGAGGCGAGGATCACTCGGATCCAGTAGAACGGATCCGCTGAGTCGGACGACATTATCCCAAACAACGGGATTTGGCAACAGACAAGGAAAATGAACAGGGTTATCGCTGTCCATAGGACCTTCTCTCGGAACTGGATCTTTCGTTCAGGTTTTTGTACTTCCGGCAGGATCGCGCAGAACGGTTTGATAAACTCGAGAAATTTAAAACCCATATTGTCTTCGTCTATACGGCCTATTTAATTACTATTGACTTTTAGAGTACCGGTAATTAAAATCTACTATCAATATCCGCCAGTTCTATTTATAACTGACACTCTACCCTTACTGCTTTTGAACTAAGGCCTATCAGCCTCAACGATCATAGAGCCTATCAGCTATCCCTATGCCTACCCGTTTAGCAACAGATAAATGAAGCGGATATTGTAGGATGCCTATATAACATACAAATTGTCGCCAGTATATTATATTATATTATTCGGGTATGGAGATACCACAGTCATAGCAGAGTAAGTAATTAAACAATAAAAATGCATACAGGCACGCAAAATATAGCAGAGAATATAAAAAACCATATGTCTCACGCTATGGCACATAAAAAAAGTAAATAAAAACAAAACACGATGTGACAGATAATGTACCGGTACTACATATTTCTATTAGATTTTATCTAAAAATAAAATCTAAGTTGAGTAGGCGGCCTATGCCTATGCTATACATTATAAATCAATGATTATCATTTGTTGTTTAAAAAATGAAGAAGACTGGAAGTGGACGATCAAAAACTATACAAGATCACAATCACACAATGAGTTTAAAGCACCACGCATCTGCGCAAAAGGTACAACCTATTATATCTGAAGCATAAAGGAAATAATACAAAGAAAAAGTAACTGAGTGCAAAGGAGCACAAGAAAATCCCCAAACAAAAAGGATATCAACTACCTGACTACCTTGAGTATACAACTGCCAGTCACGTAGGTGTTACAGTGTTAGGTAACAACTTCAGTGACTACTCACTTATACACGAAAATCGAAGTCATATATGTCTGTGGGGCCTATGAAAGGAAATTAATATTCTGGGCAAAGATCCTGGGCGGTTTATATTGGTGCGACTAATCCTAAGCATATATATTTTTTAAACAGTGCTGTGCTTAAATCTGAATCCTCCTGTAAAGATCTTGGCCTTTTAATTGCCCCTGATCTCAAGTTTAATATTTACTGCAAGGCTCAGGTTGCGAAAGCCTTTAGAGTAATTAACATGCTTTTTAGAAACATTGTCTCCACAAACAAGTCGGCTTTACTAACAGCATATAAATCTATGGTGCGTCCTCTACTTGAATATTGTACCCCTGTGTGGTCTCCGTTTACAAAGAGATTTATAAACCTCGTGGAACGTGTACAACGGTACTTCTGTAGGCGACTCTTTCTTAGGTGCAATCTGTCCCCCGCTACTTATATTGATCGCTTACATTTTTTGAATTTGCAGCCGCTAGAGGTACGTAGACATGTTTTCGATTTAAAGATGGTCTACCGTATAAAACACGGACTGGTAGATCTTGAGAGCGCCCAGTACTTTTCTGAGCCGCCTCGTTCAGGTCTGAGAGGCCACAACCAAAAGCTTTTTGTACCTCGCTGTCGGCTGCAGATATACAAACATTATTTTTCAAATCGTGTTGTGCCGCTCTGGAACTCCTTGCCGTCTGAAACTGTTGGTGCAAAATCAATTTCAATATTTTCTCATTTGCTACTTGATTTCGATTTTATGCCTTTCTGTAACTTTGATATCTGATATTATTACTTTATCTGATATAATTTAATTATTGTTCATATCATCCATGGTCCAAATTTTAGTTTTACTTATACCCAATTTCTTACCGTCCGTGAGTGTACCTGAAATGATTTTATTTCTGAAAATTTTTATAAATCCGTTTTTCTTCAAAATTGTTATTGCTGTTTTTACATGTGTTTTCATTGTATCGTCCGAAATTCTACATCCTACTGTATGTATACTCATAAATCTACTGTATGTATAGTGAACTTTAAACCTACACTGTAAGTGCCTGGTGCCTAGTGGTGGTCTCCCTCTAACGTGTTTTATTTGTTTGTATAAATTGTTGTATTTTTTACCATTAAAGAGCGCTAATAATAATCTCAAATTACCTATCCTGCTATCATAATAACTCCAGTATGAGAAGATGAGTACAATATCAGATTTCGGAAAAAAATCTTACTGAAGAAGATGTAGTAAACATTATCAACAAATCAGGTACCAAACGATACCCACTCACATTAATCCTAAAGAAACACATCAGCGCCCTAATAAAGCCGATACCTATAATAACTAATACCTCCCTTCAAAAGGTGCGGAAGATGGAAGAGGGCGCTACCACTAATAAACCCAAAAACTAAAACCGAAAATCTTTAAAGACCACTCGGCTCAGTAAGTAATTTATCTTTCATATCGAAAATAAGTGCTAAACCAGGTCATGTGTATACCCGGGTAATGTCTGAATGTATCGCAAAGCGTTTAAAAATTGAGCCTCCGTACCGAAATTGCACCAGTTTCATCGTAGTTATTCTTCACTAAAACTTTTATACCGTTACTGGTATACATTATGTTTAATTTTAAGTGTTTTAAGATGAGAGAAAAAAACCGATGGCAGTCTGGCTTCTGGCAGTATGATGGTATCCATATTACCATATCTGCTTAGGCCTTTTGGGTATTAGTACGTTTGAACGACACGAAACCAGCCAAACAATCCTGAAATCAGATAGAAACTGATAAAAAATGGCACCGGTACCAGTATAGCAGTATTGTGCGCCATCTTGAGGACAATGCGGATATGTTGTTAATTAGTATTGCTGTATTGTCAGATTGTGTTATACTAGTGACTAGCAGACGACAGGACTAGAACTGTAGAAAACTGCTATTACTGTATTACCGGTACTGTATTGGGACTAATGTTACAACTGTCACAGCAATGGACTCCAACTCGATATTTCAGTATTTCCAAACCAAACCTACCGGTAGGCCTACTCCAAAAGTTTAATTTAAAAAAAAAATCTGAAAGTTGAATTTTAAAAAATGAAGTTGAAATTTCAACTCAGTTGAAAATAGAACTTATCTTCTCCCGAGCCCGACTGCTACCGGCAGACCGGTACTCGGTACAGTGGTGTGCAGTATGGCAGTATGGATCGACCGAATTTAAAATTTTGCCGAACCGGAACCGAACCGAATTTGAAAAAAAATTCGACAAATTCGGTACCGAATACCGAATATTGAAAGATTGGACACTAAAGTGCAAAATAATTTGTAATTTTAAATGTAAAAAATTTGTCAAAAAAATACAGTTTTTAGGTACGGTACCGGTACTAAAGGAAAGCTGGAAAGGGGGGAAATCGGCTATGGTCAGACGGTACTACTGTAGGAAGGAACTACGGTTTTTGTGGGTTCATCTAATATTGTTTCGTAATCCTTTATTATTGTATTACATAGGCCTGACCTGACAAGCAGACAGTCCACTATGCAAATTACCAATATTACTGAACAGCTGAATGTAATAAGTATATACCGGTACTGGTATTATTATTTCATGGAAAAAAGTAGAACTTTTTTCACTATTCTTGAGGCATTTTCCTGATTTTATTTAAAGAACGTCACCGAGGTTAATAAAGGGTAAAGACAATATTGAAAAAAATGTTCTACACGTTTTTTCCCATGTAATACATAATTGTATTCTTAAATTATTGGTACTTTTTAAATGATCAATTCTGTAATAAAAAACAGAAAAATAGAGCGATAGGCCTATAGGCCTAGTGCATAGTGTTACAAAATATATTGAAATGCAGTATTTTACTATATTGCTGTATTGCTTCCATAGTTACCGGCTGGCTGACCGGTAGGTACTGTAATTCAAATTACCGCACTCTTCAATTCCTGGTGGTTCCTTACTCAATGTTAAATCAGTAGAGTAGGCCTACCGTTAATGATTTAGTATTCTTGAATAATTATTACGTAACTAAAGATATCACTAAAAATAAACCAATATCAGAATATCACCTAGTAGAGTAGTAGAGTAGTAGCCTACTCTTACTCTACTTGCACGCACAATAATAATTGTTGCCAAAAATGGCAACCATTATTTTTATTTAATTCTAATGGTTGCCAAAAATGGCAATACGGCAATAATTATTTTAGGCACATTTCGGTCTATTGCTGATTGCTAAGAGAAATTCAGACGATGATTTTTTTTCTTATACGGTCAATTATATTTAAATTTCGCGCTCTTTTCACTTACCTATTTACCGAAATGCGATTTTGCTTCTGGCTGTCTGCACCGGCTGGGCGTGCGAAAATTAGAAACAAAAATTTGCCAGATTTGGCAATAAACATTGCCATATGTCAGTTACCGTATGTGGCAACTTTTGAGGTTGCCAGATTTGGCCATTGTACCTACCGGCTGACCGCTGGACCGGTAACTGTCTGCGTATTGCCTATTATTACCGTACAGCTGTACAGCCGTAATAGGGCCCTACTGCCCTACACCAGATTCATTATATTTAGGCCTAATTGCTTAGGCCTACAGCTGTACTCTGTACTCTGATGCTCTGTCCCTCTGTCAGTCTGTACAGCCATGTTCTGATGTCACTGGATGTTGCTTCTACCGTAGTAATTTGCAATTTGTGCCGAATTTGTGCAGTACAGCTACAGGGCGCTATTGCAGTATTGGCAGGTAGGACAGTACTGCAGTAGGATAATGATACCCTTCTGACTTTACAGCCTTATGCAGTTATGACAGCATGCTGGTATGATTGATATGACAGTATGAGGCAGCCAGGACTCTGACGTTATGCTGACATGCAAACTACATTAAATCAGCTGATAAGTTGGATTCCTATTATACAACGTGGAACTTGTTGATTATAAAGCCCCTTAGCGGCCTTCAAGTTGAGATGTGGAGCAATAATGGGGCGAACGCGAACTTGTAATAATGAACATCTTCAACTTTATGGCATCATCATGATATTAATATATTATCATATATCATCATATATCACATCATATATTATCATATTAATATTATTAGTCAAAACATTAAATAAATTTATATGGGGCAAATGGACTTGGAAGGTGGGTCAACTGTCTATTACTGGGGATAATAACATAGATATGCTAAAACATAATTACATAACCCAAAAATACACTAATACACTCAGTAGGCCGGCCTACTTACGGTTTCGAACAATTAATTAAGCAAGCAACTCGGATAACACTTCATTCAAAGACATTAATTGATCATTTCTCCTCTAATATTACCGAGAAATTTGCTACAGCTGGGGTTTTTCTTGCAGAAATGGGGACGTCAGATCATTTAACCGCTTTTATTATATTAAACGATTTTGACTGCTACCTGAAAGAAACTGAAACAATTCGAACTGCGTTTGACTTCACCAAATTTAACAAAGAAGGTATTTTAGCTGATTTACAAAACCCTACAGAATTGTCCTATAAACAAGACGATATTCCAAAAGAAGAAAAATTTCAAATATTTTATAAAACCTTTGAATTAATATGTACAAATCACTTACCAAAAAAAGTAATAAATCCGAAAAGTTCCAAAAAAACCTTGGATGACTCAAAATTTAGTAAAATGTGTTACAAAGAAAAATACCCTATAGGCCTACTATGATCTAATGTCCCACCCATCTGAACCTAAATTTATAGCGTATAAAAAATATAGAAATAGTCTTACTAAAATCATACCTACAGCCCAGAAAAAATATTACGAAAAATAATTTGAAAAAAATAAAAACAATTCCAAAAAGACATGGAAAACTATCAATACGGCAGTGCACAGATCCAAAAAATTATCTGCCCCAGTTAAATTGAAAGTAGGATCGTCCGAAGCTGTCACATCGGATAAATCGCTAATTGCAAATATTCTGAATAATCATTTTGCCTCAATTGGGCCTCTTTTAGCTGATAAAATTCCAAAATCCAATAGACAACCAACCCGGTTTATTAAAAACAGGAAATATAATTCCTTTTCACTTATAGAACCGTGTGAGACTGAGATCCTGTATTTTTTATTAGATTTAGATAATGATAATAATGTTACAACAAATGATGAATTTCCCGTCTCACTTGTAAAAATGGCAGCACACATCTTAGCTCCGCATCACCGCATCTAACTTTTCTTATTTCATTGTCAACATCGCCTGGTTTTTATCCAGATTTACTAAAAAAGGTAAAAATAATTCCTATATTTAAATCCGGTGACCCAACCGATAAAAATAATTACCGTCCTATATCTATTTTACCGCTCTTCACAAAAATTTACGAACGTGTAATTAACTATCAACTAATAGCATACCTTAACAATAATACTACCTTCTGTCTCCATGCCAACATGGATTCCGCAAACACATCACGACCACAGACGCTATTCTGACAATTACTGAGCAACAACAGGAAACACTTGACAAAAGCAGCTGTGCCTGTCTGATATCGGTAGATCTTATAAGAAGGCTTTCGACACGTTATCGCACGACATACTATTAAAAAAACTTGACTGTTACGGTGTACGAGGTCGTCCGTTACAATTACTGGGTGGTTTCCTACATAACAGATCGCATTATGTCTCTATCGATGGTATTACATCAGAACTCACAGTGGCCCTCCACAGGGGGCTATACTCAGCCCAATTCTATTTTTAATTTAATTAACGACCTTCCGAATTCTACGAAACTTCACACCACTCTCTTTGCAGACGACACCACTTTACTCTTCAACCACAGTAACGCAAATACTCTGACTACTACGGTTAACTCTGAACTTGAAAAACTGGATACTTGGCTTATTGATAATAAATTATCCTTATATTTATAAAAACAGAATATAATCCTTAACAACTCAAGGCACACGATAACCCAGCAAATTAAAATACGTTCCACCACATTAACTGAAACTTCTGCCTCTAAATTCTTGGGAATATATATAGACCACAAAAGTACAGTAACTGGAAAATCCATTATGAATACATTTTAGCAAAAATTTCAAAATTATCTGGCATTTTTTTCAAATTACGTCATATTTTACCATTAAATATACTTAGAACTCTTTGGGCTAGTTCACCCTCACATACTTTATGGCATTACTTTATGGGGCAACAGTTATAACACAAACGTAAACAAATAAAAATTAAAGTAAATATCTGCTATGTGTCCCAAATTAAGGCCCGGGAAATTGAACTGACATTAAGTCGATTCACCCCCTAAAATCTGGTGCGAATAGATTTGAGGCGAATGGGTCGAGGGCAGGGGCGGCGCTAGACCAAAACAAGTGGGGGGGGGGGGGGGGGGTAAGTCAATTTGCACCGACTTGAAATTGTTGCACCGACTGGAAATTGAAAGGGTTCAACTGTGCATTTATTAGAAATAATTTATATTAATTAATAAAAAATAATTATTTATTACATGGGAAGAAAACTATAACACACTATTTATACATTTATACACACACTATAATACACTAGTATCTCTCAATTCGCGAGGCATTTTATTTACCGAGCGCAAGTGAGGTTAATAAAGGGTAGAGAGAATATTGGAAACAAAATGTTCTACTGAAATTGACAGTTTTCAATACGCAGTAAGTAGTCAGTAGCGACACCCGACTGTTATTATTAACAATTGTACTTTTGTATACATGTTGAAATTAAATTTATCTTAATATAAATGTACTATTGACTCCCGTTTATTGTAGTTTCACGTGGGATAAAAATGGATAGAATATAGGTTTTCACTGTTACTATAACCTGCTCCTTTCCCTTAATTGTTATCAACATTGTGGAACAACTCCACCTGCTATGTGTTATGTGGTACTCTGTGTCGGATTATAATTGTTCTGGCTTCGGTCTGTTTACCGTCCTCCCAAACAATGTTAATGTTAAATAATATTTTTCATTATTTATTTGTTGAAATGTTGTGAAATTATATAAAATTTATTATTCAGAAATAATAATTGAATTGTGTTGGTAGTTAAGGTGTGTTGTTCACATGACGTAGGCCTATGTGTAAGTGTATAATGTATGTAAAGCCTGTATTATAAAGCCTCTCCCCAAGAAAGGAGACCTCGGTATACCAACAAACTATCGTGGGATCTGTCTGCTTTTGGTAGCTGCCGAAATATACAATAAAATGATTATATATAGGATTAGGCCTCACATAGAGAAACTACTGCGTAAGAGCCAAAACGGATTTCGACCAAGTAGATCAACAATAGCTCAGATACTTGCACTACGGAGACTGATTGAAGGAATTAAGTCAAAGAATCTCCCCACAGTCATGACTTTTGTGGACTTCAAGAAGGCATTTGACTCCATCCATAGAGGTAAAATGCTTGAAATCCTAAGAGCTTATGGAATACCAGAAGTAATCGTTGCTGGCATTGGATTGTTATATTGTGACACAGAAGCGCAGGTACTCTCACCAGATGGTGAAACTGAGTTTTTCTCAATCCTGGCTGGCGTACTGCAAGGTGACACATTTAGCACCATTACTATTTGTAATTGTACTGGATTACGCAATGAGGACGGCCACAAAGGGTGAAGATCTGGGATTCACACTTCAAGAACGCAGAACGTAGTACAGTAGATATCCAACCAGCAACTACAGTCACAGACACCGACTTTGCGAATGACAACGCCCTGCTCTCTAATACGCTAGCAGATGCACAGCTTCTACTAAATAAAGTGGAGAGGGATGCTAAGGAGGTTGGATTGCATTAAATGCTACCAAGACCAAATTCATGGCTTTTAATGTTAATGGAAACTTGACAAGCATTGATAATAATCAACTAAGGAATAAGGTTGACGACTTCCAGTACCTAGGACCATGGATAGAGAGTAGCAAAAAGGACATAGAAGTTAGGAAAGCAAAGGCTTGGGTAGCTCTATCAAAAATGGATACCATCTGGAAATCAGATCTCTCCAGGCACCTGAAGACGAAGTTCTTTCGAGCCACAGTGGAAAGTGTATTTTTATACCGGGGTGAGACCTGGACACTGACTAAATCACTTGAACAACGAATTGATGGTTGCTACACAAGACTACTAAGGGCAGCCCTAAACATCAGCTGGAGACAACACATGGCAAACGCCGAGCTTTATGGTACAATACCACCTGTATCAACCCCTCTCCGTGAACGCAGATTAAGATTCAGTGGGCACTGCTGGCGAAGTAAAGACGAGGTCATACTAGATCTACTTTTCTGACAACCAACTCATGGAAAGCGTAGTCGTGAACGACCGGCCATAACATATATAGATCAACTTGAAAGGGATACTGAACTTGGGAGAAACGAAATTGCGACAACTAGGGAGAATCGGGAAGCCTGGAAGGATCTCATTTCCACTGTCCGAGTTCGCTCGACCTAGTAGTAGTATTAGTATTATGTATGTAAGGACAGCTCGGCGATTCTAATTTTAGTCGCTTTAATTGGCGTTCTAGAATATAATATAGTAAGCACATTACAATTATACGCGCTAGCCACATCAGACACGTTCAGCGTACCCCCCCCCCCCCCCCTCCCTACCTAAACCTACCTTTAGCCATAGGCCTATTGTTGTCGGTTGGATGTGGATTCTGAATACGAATGCGTGAAGGCCTCTGCAATATATTTGGAAACAACTAACTATATCTTTATAGCTAAATAATACGGCCAATTCTATTGTCATATCATTATGTATAATAAATTAAGGTTATTAAGCTGACCTGCTTTTAGTGCAGTCATTTACAACAACATTATCTATGTGTAACACGATAAGTACATAAGTACTTAGGTAGGCCTACTGAAGTAATAAGCTTACTGTATGTACCGCTAGTGTAAGCGGATTCAATTCCGCCGCATTACCCTCACATAGTTGGGACAGTGGCATTTTCAGCAATATATTGGAGATACGAGATTAGCAGTAACTAATCTCGTATCGCAACCAATATCAGGGACAGTACAACCCCAAAGCCACACACACACAGGGAGGTTAGAGGTCAAACCACCTCGGAAGGGGAAACAGCCAGCAGGGGCCAACAGGTGGGGGGGGGGGGGGGCACTCTCAGAGAGGGGAGAGGCGTCAAGTAGGTTATTAGCCAATAGGGGCGAAGGAGAGCATCCACTAGGTGAGAGGCCACAGTAGTGTAGAAGTAATCACATATATATTATCAATACATATTGGTATACCGTTCAGTTACCCAGTTATTAGCTTTAGTGCAGACCGGTAATGTTCTTCACCGTCACCAATATATTATCAATCATACCGGTATCCATCAAAACCTGTTACTCAGACTCTTTATTGTGCTATTATTAATTGACATTCAAGTATCAAGAGACACGAAGTGGGGCCTTCGCGCAGCACGTGACTTAAATTTAATTTAAGTACTAATTCGAAAGTATTACTGTATTAGCAAATTTTAAGCAGATTTCGCCTAATCACTTTTTACCTCTTTCATTTCTATTCAGACATTTCTGACTCTAGCGGTATAGTGAGAACTGAAGATGGATTAGGGTCTCCAGCCCCACAAAGACACAGCCTATGGATGAATAGTACATACGTACATCGGCCAAGTTTCATCTTGAATAACGGATAACGAAATGAGAGACGGATCTCACTTTCAGAAATTTCGTCGTATAGCGGCAGACCGATTAAATCTCCCCCCCCCCCCCCCCCCCCCCCACAAAGACGCAGCATGTGGTCCAGAATATATGGCAAGATTCAGCTTAAACTGATTAAAATCAATGAGACGGGAGAATCTATTCACTTTCAGGCATAAAGTAGTCCTATAGCGGGTGACTGTTGAACTGATTTTCAACAAAACAAATTTTCAACTTGGCAGCTTTAAATTCGACAAAGTTATAAGCATGTCAATATCATAACGACGACAACGATTTCACTTTCAGACATTTGGCCCTCTAGCGGCAGACTGGAGAACTGCAGATGGATTCGCCTCCTTTGAAAGTCACAGCTAATGGTCTAATACATATCTGCCAAGTTTCAGCTTAAACGGATTAAAAGCAAAGAAATGGGAGGGCATTTAATGTTTAGACATGTGGCCCTCTAGCGGGAGACCATTGCACTGATGGTGTCTGAAAGTCTCTCAAAAATCTCAACTTTAGCTCATATTGATACCTACAAATTTTCAACTTGGCAGCTTTAAATCCGACAAAGTTATTAGCATGTCAAAATCGTAACGACGACAACGATTTCACTTTCAGACCTTTGGCCCTCTAGCGGCAGACTGGAGAACTGCAGATGGATTCGCCTCCTTTGAAAGTCACAGCTAATGGTCTAATACATATCTGCCAAGTTTCAGCTTAAACGGATTAAAAGCAAAGAAATGGGAGGGCATTTAATGTTTAGACATGTGGCCCTCTAGCGGGAGACCATTGCACTGATGGTGTCTGAAAGTCTCTCAAAAATCTCAACTTTTGCTCATATTGATACCTACAAATTTTCAACTTGGCAGCTTTAAATCCGACAAAGTTATTAGCATGTCAAAATCGTAACGACGACGACGACGACAACGACGACGACAACGACGACGACGACGACAACTATTTGCATAAATTGACCCACCCCCTAACAGTGTCAATTCGCTAAGGCTCCGCCAACTTCGTGGCTCGCCCCACAACAACGAACTCTTATCATTTTACTACAACGGCCTCGGCCTAGCTACCAACATTATCCATAAGCAAACGGTGACGCGTAGTTTACTTATCCGGTCGGGATCCCTTGATCCCGTCACAGCTAGGCAATTTATACGCTAGGCATTTGGATATTGGATGTGTTAAACAATCTAAATCAATTTCCCATTATGAAAAGTCCCATTTATTAAGTTATACTGTCGTTAATATATTACAGTGTAGGGCCTACATACAATAGATTACAAGAAATTTTTCAATGATTAAATTTTTAAAACCATGTTTTTGAAATGATATTTACAGAGAACTGATTTATGCTCGCAAGAATTTAACTGAAAACCGTTGGTTCAAATTTCAGACGTGTCCAGTCCGGAGCTGACGAATTATCGAAAAAGATTAAAAGGTAATAATTTTCAAACCGGGGGGGGGGGGGGGGGGGGTGGGGCTTACCTATCTCGGTAACAAAGTCATTATCAAATTGTAAGATGATTAAACGTTGTAAACTCCAAAATTTCACACAAATAGTGAAATAAAACATATTAATAATATTACCTTTATAATAAATACACTCTGATTAATATATCAAAATCATGAGAGAAACAGGATTCTATATAATATAGTATAATTAATTTACCTTAAACTGCAGAGGTATTGAATATATTGATAAATATATATAGGCACCTGTGTATATTATATATTGCAATAAAGCACTAACCATTTAAATATAAACAAATATACAAAATTAAATAAGTTTTAAATATATATTAAAAAGAATTTCTCAGCATCCATTGAGTATTAAATTAGAGACGTCAGCAAGCTTGCTAGGAACGAACCCGCCTTACGTGTATGTTTATGCCAGTGTCCACCTCTCACCAAAATAAACAGCAAAAAGCTCGTCTGCCGAAAAATATAAGTAATAAAAGGTATACTCTTAGCACTAAAAGACAATATGTCAGTCTCATGAGTCTCATACTATATAAGTCTCTCGTCTCGTAATGCAATATAATCTTATAAAGTGGTACTTTATAAGATTACTAAGTAAATATTTCACAGAAACACAATATATCAACATCCGATTACGGCCGAAAATAATAATTAAATTTTATTTTTCAAATATTATTGTAATCGTACATCAAACAAAGATTCTGCTTTCTGAATTATATATTTGATTATTACTGAAAACCTACGCCTTGCTTTTATATGGTAAACAAATTAATTAATTAATTACTTAAATGTTTTTTTTTATGGTGGATGTGGCATTATATATATATGTGATATACATATGTTTATATGTGATATATACTGTATATAAATGTGGAATGGGCCGAAGTAGCACAGAAAGCAATTGCTTTTTATGAATTTAACCGATAGAGGCGAAAATTAACCGCAAGCGGAAGAGTTAACTCCATCGCAAATTGGACGCGTGTGAAATAAAGTTTTCTTTATTGTTTTGGATAGAAAACACCGTCACGAAAACACCGTAAAGCTCCTTTCGTTCAAGGTTTTAAATAAACTGAAATCAATATTTAATTAAACCCACAAAACTCAAGATTGGTGTTTGCGGTCAATTTGCGCCATTAATTATAATTTAATTATATTGATTGGTATAATTATTTAATCGGAAGCTCATATACGGTCAGTAATTAATAGTGTCTGCATGGACAGAAAGTGCAATATTCGGTTTTTGATATAAAAAAGTGGAAAAAATAATTGTGACCTAAGACAAAATTTTAATTTGTTAATTACTCAATTTCGTACCAGAAAAACGCACGTACCGGTACCATAAAGATTAAAATAATAATAATAATAATTCATTATAATTTTACATGATTTTCTGAACATAGTTCGGTTATTGATGTACAATTATTGTACTAAAGTAAATCCCATCAATAATTAACTAAAATACTATTGTTGTGTAAGAAATTTGTTTAGCTTACTCTACTAGTGTTATAACTACAACGACTGAGTAGAATTTAAGTGTCAGTATGCCTATAGCTAGAATATACATTCACTGTCTTCAAAAGTTACCAAAAACAATGAAGGTTACAAATAATGAAGTAAAAAAAGTAACTCAAATATGAAATAATAATCGATCTAAAAACATGGGTTGGAAAATAGTTATTGGGTAAAACACAAAGAACAATGGCTTATAAACACTAATAATCATTTTATTAAATAGGTTAAATTATAGTTAAAACATAATTGACTAAACTATAAAATGATCTCAATGAGGTATATACTGTTAGTAATGTAAACGCACGAGGGTAGCGAGCGGCGTACAAGCAACGATGTAAAATATTTTGGTTTCTCATACCATCTAACCGGAACGGTAAGTTAAGTATGGTGCACGTTTAGCATGTTTGTGATGTCATACTTGTAGATGAGACTATAGCAACGCAGTTAGTTATATCCATGGCGACGGAGTTAGTCCACTATGGCAACGCAACATACTCAATCAACCGCAGCTAGTTGATTGGTCGACAATGCAACGGCATCTATCGTCCATAGCAACGCGTCATTTTAAGGGTTGCCTCTGGCAACAACGTTAACCAATGCACTGATCGCCTTTCGCAATAGGAGGGGCGGCTTCTCTTTGCTGCTTTCGGATTCTTTTGTACAAATGTTTCCAGAGTCGCCGGGCCTAAAAGGAATAAATTATTTATTGCATGATATTGTGTACTGAAATAAAAGTAGTAAAATCAGTCAGGTCAGGTCCCCAGATCCTGCTACCACTATGGCAGTAATGTGGTACTGTGGTAGCTGTCAGCCCAGTAGGGCAGGCCCGATAAGCACCAGTAGCCTATTCATTATTTAGTTGATCAAGAGTGGGTTGGTTTTAGCCCCGTCAACTAAATAAGTCATTGAGGGCTATAGCGCCTAGGGTACCATTGAAGGCAAAGGCTTGATACGCATCTGCAATAGAGATGATACACGCCCCGCTGTCTATACTGGATGCTCCTCTACCAGTGTTAGGTAACCTAACCCAGGAGGCACACTTGGTTCAGGGTGTAACAAATGGACCCCTACTACAGTCGGCAGCAGGGCTGTAGGCCATGGATAGGCGGAAGGTAATCAACCAAGAAACCAAACCAAAGGCAATCAAGAATGTGAATTGATACCAACAAACAACACATTCGAAAAGAGTAAGGGGAAGCTATGGACATTTCAATGCCCTAATGGAACCAGAGCACAACTGGATTACATCCTTATAAACAAAAAATGGAGAAACAGCATGATCAACTGCGAGGCATACCTCTCGTTCAACCTAATTGGTTAGGAACACAGAATTGTGACTGCAGAGATCAGACTCAGTTTGAGAGCCAGCAAACCCAGGACAAGCAAGCAACTTAACTATGACTGGGATAAACTCAGAACTGACAATGCAGTAAAGGATGCTTATACAGTAGAAGTTCAAAACCGCTTTGAAGCACTTCAGTCAATGGATGAAGACCAATCCACCGATTCAATATACCAGAATATAATAACAGCCCACAAGGCATCAGCTAAGAGGCGTATCCCCCAGAAACCCAAACGAAAACAGTATGTGCCATGGCAAAACTCTGAGGTTACTTGTAAGAGAGAAGATCTTAAGATAGCCTACAAAGTTAAAACCGAACACCCAACAACCGAAAACATTAACAAGGTTGAGAAAGCTAAGGACGATCTTAAATTGGCCTACAACATCAGCCAGAAAAAGTACTTACATGATAAAATTGAAGCAATTACAACTGCTCACATACAGCAACAATCAAGACTTACCTGGCAAACTGTAAATGAGGTATCTGGTCGGAAAAGTTGTGCAAAGGGGTGCCTCAAAGCCGATAGTCCTGAAGAACGTGTTGGGAAGTGGAAAAATCACTTCATCAAACTTGCTCGGGCAGCCACCAAACATCGAGGTCAGCCCTACAAGGAAAATATATGACAAGACACTACCTATTGAAACAGGGGACTTTACACCTGCCGAACTCGAAAGAAGCATTAAAAGCATGTCCAATAATAAAGCGAGTGGATTAGATGAAATCCCAGCGGAGGTATGGAAAACAGGAGTGCTAAACAGACCATTACTGAATGTTTGCAACCGGATGTTAAAAGGGGAAAAGCCACCACCAATTTCGACTAAAGGTCCACTAAAGCCTCTCCCCAAGAAAGGAGACCTCGGCATACCAACAAACTATCGTGGGATCTGCCTGCTTGTGGTAGCTGCCAAAATATACAATAAAATGATTCTATATAGGATTAGGCCTCACATAAAGAAACTACTGCGTAAGATCCAAACGTAGATCAACCAAGTAGATCAACAATAGCTCAGATACTTGCACTACGGAGACTGATTGAAGGAATTAAGTCAAAGAATCTCCCCGCAGTCATGACTTTTGTGGACTTCAAGAAGGCATTCGACTCCATCCATAGAGGTAAAATGCTTGAAATCCTACGAGCTTATGGAATACCAGAAGTAATTGTTGCTGGCATTGGATTGTTATATTGTGACACAGAAGCGCAGGTGATGAAACTAAGTTTTTCTCAATCCTGGCTGGCGTACTGCAAGGTGACACATTAGCACCATTACTATTAGTAATTGTACTGGATTACGCAATGAGGACGGCCACAAAGGGCGAAGATCTGGGATTCACATTTCAAGAACGCAGAAGTAGTAGATAACCGGCAACTACAGTCACAGACACCGACTTTGCGGATGACATCGCCCTGCTCTCTAATACGCTAGCAGATGCACAGCTTCTACTAAATAAAGTGGAGAGGGCTGCTAAGGAGGTTGGATTGCATATAAATGCTACCAAGACCGAATTCATGACCTTTAATGTTGATGAAAACTTGACAACCATTGATAATAATCAACTAAGGAAGGTCGACGTCTCGACGACTTCCAGTACCTTGGATCATGTTAGTAAGTTAAGAAGTTAGGAAAGCAAAGGTTGGGTAGCTCTATCAAAAATGGATACCATCTGGAAATCAGATCTCTCCAGGCACCTGAAGACTAATTTCTTTCGAGCCACAGTGGAAAGTGTATTTTTATACGGGGGTGAGACCTGGACACTGACTAAATCACTTGAACAACGAATTGATGGTTGCTACACAAGACTACTAAGGGCAGCCCTAAACATCTGCTGGAGACAACACATGGCAAACGCCGAGCTTTATGGTACAATACCACCTGTATCAACCACCATCCGTGAACGAAGATTAAGATTCAGTGGGCACTGCTGGCGAAGTAAAGACGAGGTCATACCAGATCTACTTTCCTGGCAACCAACTCATGGAAAGCGTAGTCGTGGAAGACCGGCCATAACATATATAGATCAACTTGAAAGGTATACTGAACTTGGGAGAAACGAAATTGCAACAACTATGGAGAATCGGGAAGCCTGGAAGGATCTCATTTCCACTGTCTGAGTTCGCTCGACCTAGTAGTAGTAGTAAAATTAGACGGTACAGAAATATAATTAGCCATCATCTTCAAACTGTGTTCTGCTAGCCTAGAACGTAGAGAAAAGAAACACATGGCTGGTTATTGGTTATTTGAGAAAACGATATACATACATTTATGTATCAAATCAATCAAATCTTATCACTAGTGTGTGCTCAAAACAGCCAGTGAATACAAACTCGCTGTTTAACTTGTTTGTCGAGGTGAATTTCATGGGAGGTGACCGGCGATGTTGACAATGTAGACTCGCCAAAAACCTCCGGATGATAGATAACAAGGGGCGAAGAGTGCACACCATTGTATATAGACATTATGGCATACTCGGTGTGTTAATATTTGTGATAATTAATTCGCGTGCTATTACTAGGGGGTACATAACAACAATAATTCGCGGGCTATGATTGGCTCTAATGGGGTGCGTTTTTATTCAATGTGGTAAGGTTTATTGGACGGATCCATGATGGATCTTGGACGGATCCATGATGGATGTTGGACGGATCCATGATGGATGTTGGACGGATCCATCATGGATGTTGGACGGATCCATCATGGATGTTGGACGGATCCATCATGGATGTTGGACGGATCCATCATGGCTCTTGGACGGATCCATCATGGATGTTGGACGGATCCATCATGGATGTTGGACGGATCCACCATGGATGTTGGACGGATCCATCATGGATGTTGGACGGATCCATCATGGATGTTGGACGGATCCACCATGGATGTTGGACGGATCCATCATGGATGTTGGACGGATCCATCATGGATGTCCTTATTTCTCACACGTGTTTGTGTGTTTGTTTGTTTGTACACACAACTTATTGCACTTAATGTTGACGGAATTGTATGAAACTTTGATGATAGGTTCATTATCGGACCTAGTTGTGTAAGCAAGGTTTTGGTTGCGAGGAACCTGTTGGTTGCCTAGCAACAGTGAAATTAGTTCTAGAATGGCCGATCATGATTGTAGAATTCACTCAATCAAAATTCTGTCGACACCCCATAGGGAGCACCTATTGGACATGCTTTCTGTAAAATTTCGCTTTATTTCGTTCAGAATTAGGAGAAGATATATTTCTAACAAACAGTGTTTTTTTAACATAGGCCCTACAATATTATACTATTATCATACTGGCTAGCAAATCCCGAATATCGTTGCCAAGACAACATCATATTAGAGGTTCAGTGTAGAGGTAAGTATCAATGTAATTGAGGGAGCTGTCTGCTCCACATTGACAAGTATAGGGTTCTCATTCGTTATTACTGTATTACGCTGCCCTGCTTATGCGCGTAATTTATTACAACAATATTGATAGCAATGGATCCGTCCATATTGCCAGCTCTCGCTGGCAAGCTTGTCTTCTTGTCTATAATTATGGAGTTTTAGTGCGCCAAAAACCTACCGAAGAATTATTGCGCGCAGAAACCTGCCTTAGTTTTAGCGCGCGCAAAAACCCCCCAACACAGTTTTTACACGCGGGCTGATTGTTTCCTTTTACATATAATTCAAATTGATATTTTGCAGGGAGAAGGTCAGGGCGGTGTCCTATTGGCTGTAATATTTAATCTACATGGCTTATCTATTCCATGAGATAGAGAGAACAGTGGATTAGGAATCACACAAAAAATAATTACCTTGTGGAGAGATTAGTTTTGCAGATTATATAATTTTTATTGGAAAGAAATACAATGACAGACATTCAAAGAATGATCACCATTGCAGAAAAATACTTTGCCCATAACAATTTTCTGATAAGTCCAAATCCAAAGCCAAATAAATCACACTACATAGTAATGGCGAAAATGAGAAAATTTTTAGCTCGAGAATATGGGGAGCTACCCGGTTGTACAACCTATGAGTTTCATTTAACCATAAAGGTATTAATAGCAAGACACTTCAAGAGTAAATGGTATCAAATGATAAATATGTAAATATATAATGGTATATATATATAAATGTATATGGTATCAAGTTAACAATTTACAATCTAGAGGTCTATATGTTGATAGCCCCCCCCCCCCCCCCCCCCCCTTGTCTCATTTACATACCATGTTTGAGTTCAACCCCAGAAAGATTGTAACCACAACGAGGATAAATAGCAGCATAAAGAGAGGCATAAGAATATTTAGTGATACACATTTAGACACAATTAAACTATTTATATATCCGCATACACACACAAAGCTTCAGGCAATGTGTGGCTCGCCCCATCCCCATAGTATAATTAATATATTGTAAAAGTTGTCATTCTATTGTAATTTTATTTTATAGCGTTATAAAAATATCAGAATGGAGCGCAACTAAGTAACATAAAATAAAATAAATTATGTTTGTAGAGCCATTGACAGTTGCATAGCAGGAGTGACTTATTGGACAGTGGGGGAGAAGTTGTAACAAGGAAGCTGGAAGAGTTAATCCTGCCCTAATTAACTTCGCCTAACAAAGTTTCACATTATTAGCTGTCAATACTCGCATTACCACTCACAAAAGTACCCAGCAAACACAACGTCCTGGAAAAACGCCGGAAATTGAGCATAAAAGGTCCATTTACTCGAAAGGTTGATAATTAATGGATTGGATTTATGTTACATGCAGCCCTTGGCTATCAATCTCATCTGTCGTGTTTCGACACAGACGGAAGTGGGCGGTGAGAGGAATAAACATATTGAAGGATCAAACTTAAATATTACAGTTTTCGTAGGGAAAGTTTTCTGGCACTTTATTTGCCCACATTTCTGTCGGACTCAGACACTTTATTTACCCCAATATTTTATTTACCAACCTTTCGCTTCTGTCTGACTCCGACACTTTATTTACCCTGATACTTTATTTACCAACCTTTCTCTTCTGTCTGACTCCGACACTTTATTAACCCCGATACTTTATTTACCCACGTCTCTGTCCGACTCCGACATCATATTTACTCACCTTTCTATCCGACGCCGACACTTTATTTACCCACCTTTCTATCGAACTCCGACACTTTATTGACTCCGACAGTTTATTTGCCACGATGCTGATATTTTATTTAGCAACCTTAGTTCTGTCTCGCTCCGAAACTTTATTTACCCACCTTTCCGTATGACAATTTATTTACTCCGGCACTTTATTTTCCCATCTTTCTGTCTGACTCCGACACTTTATTTACCCATCTTTCTATCTGACTCGGACACTTTATTTACCCAATCTTCCAGAATCTTTAAAACTCATCATGGCAAATAAATGAGTATTACATGTATCCGAAAAATGAAAATTTCATGTTGAACCAACATTTGGCACCCAGTGAAAAGTAGCATGTACCACATCAACCATTCGTCTGGAAAATATTTCCATCATGTACGTTTGCCATCCTTGAAAACCTTTATAGGTCGCAAATGAGGGATGACAGGTGAGTTTAAAGATTCTGGATTATTAAAACTTTCATGGTGCACCCACTTTTTGGGTACCCATTGGTTTTCATGAAATATTTCGAAAACTGAGAAAGGTATGTCAAAACCGATGCATATTTGAAATCTCCATAAAATTTCAGATAAAATACAAAAACTTGATTGTCTTTATACAAATATATAAACCGCCACAACAACGTTGAAAAATCGACCCACTAATTTGTTGGCCTTGCTGCCATTTGGTAGGCCATGCACCGACCCGACACTTTATTTACCCACCTTTCTGTCTGACTCCGACACTTTATTTACCCACCTTTCTGTCTGACTCCGACACTTTATTTACCCACCTTTCTGTCTGACTCCGACACTTTATTTACCCACCTTTCTGTCTGACACCAACACTTTATTTACTCCGACACTTTATTTACCCACCTTTCTGTCTGACTCCGACACTTTATTTACCCACCTTTCTGTCTGACTCCGACACTTTATTTACCCACCTTTCTGTCTGACTCCGACACTTTATTTACCCACCTTTCTGTCTGACTCCGACACTTTATTTACCCACCTTTCTGTCTGACTCCGACACTTTATTTACCCACCTTTCTGTCTGACACCGACACTTTATTGACTCCGACACCTTATTTACCCACCTTTCTGTCTGACACCAACACTTTATTTACTCCGACACTTTATTTACCCACCTTTCTGTCTGACTCCGACACTTTATTTACCCACCTTTCTGTCTGACTCCGACACTTTATTTACCCACCTTTCTGTCTGACTCCGACACTTTATTTACCCACCTTTCTCTCTGACTCTGACACTTTATTTACTCCGACACTTTATTTACCCACCTTTCTGTCTGACTCCGACACTTTATTTACCCACCTTTCTGTCTGACTCCGACACTTTATTTACCCACCTTTCTGTCTGACACCGACACTTTATTGACTCCGACACCTTATTTACCCACCTTTCTGTCTGACACCAACACTTTATTTACTCTGACACTTTATTTACACACCTTTCTGTCTGACTCCGACACTTTATTTACTCCGACACTTTATTTACCCACCTTTCTGTCTGACTCCGACACTTTATTTACCCACCTTTCTGTCTGACTCCGACACTTTATTTACCCACCTTTCTGTCTGACACCGACACTTTATTGACTCCGACACCTTATTTACCCACCTTTCTGTCTGACACCAACACTTTATTTACTCTGACACTTTATTTACACACCTTTCTGTCTGACTCCGACACTTTATTTACCCACCTTTCTGTCTGACTCCGACACTTTATTTACCCACCTTTCTGTCTGACTCCGACACTTTATTTACCCACCTTTCTGTCTGACTCCGACACTTTATTTACCCACCTTTCTGTCTGACTCCGACACTTTATTTACCCACCTTTCTGTCTGACTCCGACACTTTATTTACCCACCTTTCTGTCTGACTCCGACACTTTATTTACCCACCTTTCTGTCTGACTCCGACACTTTATTTACCCACCTTTCTGTCTGACTCCGACACTTTATTTACCCACCTTTCTGTCTGACTCCGACACTTTATTTACCCACCTTTCTGTCTGACTCCGACACTTTATTTACCCACCTTTCTCTCTGACTCCGACACTTTATTTACCCACCTTTCTCTCTGACTCCGACACTTTATTTACCCACCTTTCTCTCTGACTCTGACACTTTATTTACTCCGACACTTTATTTACCCACCTTTCTGTCTGACTCCGACACTTTATTTACCCACCTTTCTGTCTGACTCCGACACTTTATTTACCCACCTTTCTGTCTGACACCGACACTTTATTGACTCCGACACCTTATTTACCCACCTTTCTGTCGTGTTCCGACACTTCGCCGTTCGCCCGTTTCCAATTATCGTCTTCCTCCGACGTCGGATTTAGCACTTCGGGATGGTCGTCGATGTACCGACGGCTGTAGGCCAGAGTGTCGACCTCGTAAACTGCGTCAAACAGAGCGTAGTTGGCCACGTACTCACCTGGCTGCACCCAAAACAAAATAAATCGATCAATCAACAGAAGGTTAATTACTTAAAAGTAACGAGGGATTGATTATTTTTACTATAGATAATCTATATGGGACCATGACCTACTATAATAGTAGGTCAATGATGGGACAATAAAATATCGGGAAATTAATTTAAAATTCATAAAATATATCGTTTAATATGAAAATGATTTATTTCAGGCGACCGGTCCAAATCGCTTTGACTTTGCTATTTTTCCGCTAATTTTTTTATAAATGATACTTTATGTCACTTCAATAAATTTATCTGCTACAGTAAGACGAGCGTACCATAACAACTTCGAAAAACACCTATTTAACGTAGCACCCAAAAAATAATACATAATATTATTGGACTCTGATCTCTTTAATTCCAATACGAATATTAAAATAAAATGAAGGGATCCATTACATGTATAAGTATAGTAGATAACCACCGGAGTGATTACTAGGTCTCGCTACGCAGACCTAAAAAGTAATGGCCTAAAGGAGGAATAGGACTACAGGGAATACGTCGGGAGATTGAATAAAGGACTACAATTCTATGTACTGTACTACTGTACACTGTGTACAGTACCGGTCTTGGTATGCAGGTTCCGATTTTCACAAACGTGTTTCGGCCTGTTAATTGCATTTTAAATTTCCCTCTGCCTCACAGCATGAATAATTTCAACCTGGGTTGATATATATTGATTTCAACCTGGGTTGATATATATTGATTTCAACCTGGGTTGATATATATTGATTTCAACCTGGGTTGATATATATTGATTTCAATCTGGGTTCATATATATTAATTTCAACCTGGGTTGATATATATTGATTTCAACCTGGGTTGATATATATTAATTTCAACCTGGGTTGATATATATTGATTTCAACCTGGGTTGATATATATTGATTTCAACCTGGGTTCATATTGATTTCAACCTGGGTTCATAATATTTTCAACCCGAGTTGAAGTTCAAGAAAAAAATGTTGATCAAAATAAAAATTAAAAAAAGTAGTGAATTATTTTGGCCGCTTTCAGCCACCGTAGGAAACAGTTTAAATAAATGGCTGACTTTCCGAACATGAAAGTCATGATTTATATTTATATATTATTGTTATAAAATTTAGATTGGGTAGGAAAATATTTCACCCGTAGGTAACAACAGGGCATACAATGGATTCGTTTGGGGAAGGTCATTGAAAATATAAACTTTAATCGTGGACGCGAGCAGTGCGCTGCATGTCACGCTGCATGTCACGCCCCTTTTAGGGAGATGAGCATAATTATATTTATATATATAGCCAAGTAAAGTACAAGTATAAAAAAGCATGTTAGAATTTTCATGTTGTTTGTATTGAAAGGATAGTTCATTACGCGAGTTAAAGGAGTTCCTGTTTTTACAGCAACATGATATAAACGCCAATAATTAGCAGTCCCCAACGGAACACTATACCCGTCAGCATCTACCCACCCCAGTACCGCGGTAGTATAGGTTTGTTTAAAGCCATAAGTGAAGCCAGATGTTCGAATGGAAACCGAAGGATGAGTGATGAGTAATATTAGCAGCGTTATACTGTAAACATGCAACGATGTGGCACTGACTCAGGTTATGGATTGTAATGTTACATTGTATGTTGCAAACCAATATTTTATAAGGCCTTGTTTTAGATTTACGTTAACATACAAACATATTTCCAACAGTTTCATGAAAGTCATTCGTAAGATTCACTGGTAAAACCAAGCATTACACTGCTGAATCAATGTCACACATACTTTTACTTTATTATATATTTTCATGTAAATCAACAAATGTGAAAGTCAACCACTTTCATACCAAACCAACAAACTTGGCAATGATACAGTCCTAATGAGTGTTTGCGATCTAGTATCTCTTTACTGTTGTTTCTGATGGTCGAAGGTTTGGTGAAATTCGGTGGGGGTATGTGTAAATAGTAAATACGTATGTTAAATTGTTTATATATGTATCTGGTAAGCGACTCCCCATACCCTAGGGAGCGAGCCCTTCTGACGCCCAGGAGAATGAAGCCGAGACAGCGTCCCCTCCCCTCCAATAATTTTAACTTATCATTAAACGGGTTTGATTATATCTAATTTTTTGTCAGTAAACTAATCAAGTGCAAAATAATTTTAATATAACTTTATCTTACTAGTTTTTCAGAATTGTAAGATAAAGTGAGTGTTCCCCAAAACCCGCTACATATACTAATAACTTTGAGGAACTTGATCCAAAATTGCAATCCCGATCCCGAAAAACGGGATCACGAGAGTGATAATCCCGATCCCGGAAATCCCGATATGTCTGATCCCATAACACTAATATGTATCACAACAGTGGCTTTAAATAATATGCGGCATCTAATTAAAGAAGCAACCCATTGGCACACACTGCTACTATAATGCCTTTACTCATCAATATTCAATTCAAAGCCATAAAATAGAAAGGGGAGTTATTGTGTTGTAAGAGCTCCAGTTTTAATTACTTATCGATGCCTCCTTATATACTAGGTCCTGGACTTGCCACCTAAAGCCATACTAAATTCTTTGCCATATGAGTAACTGCGTATTATCATTGCCAGTTCGCCTCATCCGCCTCCCAAGCTGTATATATAGCTTGTACAATGAGGGACTTCCCTTTCGTAGACATCATTATTTATGAGGGTTGGACTGGACAAAACATGATTTTAGCAAAATTACGAAAATATAATGGACTATTCTCTCTAGATCTATATAACGAAACTTAATTTATGACTCATTAGATGATGATAATATTACAGTTTACAGTAAGATAAATTTACCTAACTTGACATGGCCTAATCGCGATTGGCATGATCAAATTAACTCGTTTGGTTATCAAACTTACCCGTTTGGTTATCAAACTAACCCGTTAGGTTATCAAACTAACCCGTTTGGTTATCAAACTAACCCGTTTGGTTATCAAACTAACCCGTTTGGATATTAAACTTACCCGTTTGGTTATCAAATTAACCCGTTTGGTTATCAAACTAACCCGTTCAGCTATAAAACTAACCTGTTTGGTTATCAAACTAACCCGTTTGGTTATCAAACTAACCCGTTTGGTTATCAAACTAACCCGTTTGGTTATCAAACTAACCCGTTTGGTTATCAAACTAACCCGTTTGGTTATCAAAAAATTCGTTTAGTTATCAAACTAACCCGTTTGGTTATCAAACTAACCCGTTTGGTTATCAAACTAACCCGTTTGGTTATCAAACTAACCCGTTTGGTTATCAAACTAACCCGTTTGGTTATCAAACTAACCCGTTTGGTTATCAAACTAATCCGTTTGGTTATCAAACTAATCCGTTTGGTTATCAAACTAACCCGTTTGGTTATCAAACTAACCCGTTTGGTTAAGAAACTAACCCGTTTGGTTATCAAACGAACCAGTTTGGTTATCTAACTAACCCGTCCAGCTATAAAACTAACCCGTTTTGTTTTCAAACTAACCCGTTTGGTTATCAAACTAACCCGTTCAGCTATAAAACTAACCCATTTTGTTATCAAACTAACCCGTTTGGTTATCAAACTAACCCATTTGGTTATCAAACGAATCCGTTTGGTTATCAAACTAACCCGTTTTGTCTTTTAACTAACCCGTTTGGATAGTAAACTTACCCGTTTGGTTATCAAAAAACCCGCATGGTTATCAAACTAACCCGTTTGGATATTAAACTTACCCGTTTGCTTGGTTATCAAAATCAAACTTACCCGTTTGGTTATTAAACGAACCCGTTTGGTTATCAAACTAACCCGTTTGGTTATCAAACTAACCCATTTGGTTATCAAACGAACCCGTTTGGATATTAAACATATCCGTTTGGTTATCTAACTAACCCGTTTGGATATTAAACTTACCCGTTTGGTTACCAAACATACTCGCGTCCCGCATGGTTATCAAACTAACCCGTTTGGATATTAAACTTACCCGTTTGGTTACCAAACATACCCGCATGGTTATCAAACTAACCCGTTTGGATATTAAACTTACCCGTTTGGTTACCAAACATACCCGCATGGTTATCAAACCAACCCGTTTGGTTATTAAACGAACCCGTTTGGTTATCAAAATTCCCCGTTTGGTTATCAAACTAACCCGTTTGGATATTAAACTTACCCGTTTGTTTGGTTATCAAAATTAAACTTACCCGTTTGTTTGGTTATCAAAATTAAACTTACCCGTTTGGTTATTAAACGAACCCGTTTGGTTATAAAACGAACCCGTTTGGTTATCAAAATTCCCCGTTTGGTTATCAAACTAACCCGTTTGGATATTAAACTTATCCGTTTGTTTGGTTATCAAAATTAAACTTACCCGTTTGGTTATTAAACTAACCCGTTTGGATATTAAACGAACCCGTTTGGTTATTAAACGAACCCGTTTGGTTATCAAAATTCCCCGTTTGGTTATCAAACTAACCCGTTTGGATATTAAACTTATCCGTTTGTTTGGTTATCAAAATTAAACTTACCCGTTTGGTTATTAAACTAACCCGTTTGGTTATCAAACTAACCCGTTTGGATATTAAACTTACCCGTTTGGTTATCAAATTTAGCCGTTTGGTTATCAAACTAACCCGTTTGGATATTAAACTTACCCGTTTGGTTATCAAAATCAAACTTACCCGTTTGGTTATTAAACGAACCCGTTTGGTTATTAAACGAACCCGTTTGGTTATCAAAATTCCCCGTTTGGTTATCAAACTAACCCGTTTGGATATTAAACTTACCCGTTTGTTTGGTTATCAAAATTAAACTTACCCGTTTGGTTATTAAACGAACCCGTTTGGTTATTAAACGAACCCGTTTGGTTATTAAACGAACCCGTTTGGTTATCAAAATTCCCCGTTTGGTTATCAAACTAACCCGTTTGGATATTAAACTTATCCGTTTGTTTGGTTATCAAAATTAAACTTACCCGTTTGGTTATTAAACTTACCCATTTGGTTATTAAACGAACCCGTTTGGTTATTAAACGAACCCGTTTGGTTATCAAAATTCCCCGTTTGGTTATCAAACTAACCCGTTTGGATATTAAACTAATCCGTTTGTTTGGTTATCAAAATTAAACTTACCCGTTTGGTTATTAAACTAACCCGTTTGGTTATCAAACTAACCCGTTTGGATATTAAACTTACCTGTTTGGTTATCAAATTTAGCCGTTTGGTTATCAAACTAACCCGTTTGGATATTAAACTTACCCGTTTGGTTATCAAAATCAAACTTACCCGTTTGGTTATTAAACGAACCCATTTGGTTATTAAACGAACCCGTTTGGTTATTAAACGAACCCGTTTGGTTATCAAAATTCCCCGTTTGGTTATCAAACTAACCCGTTTGGATATTAAACTTATCCGTTTGTTTGGTTATCAAAATTAAACTTACCCGTTTGGTTATTAAACTAACCCGTTTGGATATTAAACGAACCCGTTTGGTTATCAAAATTCCCCGTTTGGTTATCAAACTAACCCGTTTGAATATTAAACTTATCCGTTTGTTTGGTTATCAAAATTAAACTTACCCGTTTGGTTATTAAACGAACCCGTTTGGTTATTAAACGAACCCGTTTGGTTATTAAACGAACCCGTTTGGTTATCAAAATTCCCCGTTTGGTTATCAAACTAACCCGTTTGGATATTAAACTTATCCGTTTGTTTGGTTATCAAAATCAAACTTACCCGTTTGGTTATTAAACGAACCCGTTTGGTTATTAAACAAACCCGTTTGGTTATTAAACGAACCCGTTTGGTTATCAAAATTCCCCGTTTGGTTATCAAACTAACCCGTTTGGATATTAAACTTACGCGTTTGATTATCAAAAGAATCCGTTTGGTTATCAAACTAACCCGTTTTGTCTTCTAACTAACCCGTTTGGATATTAAACTTACCCGTTTGGTTATCAAACTAACCCGTTTGGATATTAAACTTATCCGTTTGGTTATCAAAATCAAACTTATCCGTTTGGTTATCAAACTTACCCGTTTGGATATTAAACTTACCCGTTTGGTTATCAAACTTACCCATTTGGTTATCAAACCAACCCGTTTGGATATTAAACTTACCCGTTTGGTTATCAAACTTAGCCGTTTGGTTATCAAACTAACCCGTTTGGATATTAAACTTACCCGTTTGGTTATCAAAATCAAACTTATCCGTTTGGTTATCAAACTTACCCGTTTGGATATTAAACTTACCCGTTTGGTTATCAAACTTACCCATTTGGTTATCAAACCAACCCGTTTGGATATTAAACTTACCCGTTTGGTTATCAAACGAACCCGTTTGGTTATTAAACGAACCCGTTTGGTTATCAAACATACCCGTTTGGTTATCAAACTAACCCGTTTGGATATTAAACTTACCCGTTTGGTTATCAAACTTACCCATTTGGTTATCAAACTAACCCGTTTGGATATTAAACTTACCCGTTTGGTTATCAAACGAACCCGTTTGGTTATAAAACTAACCCGTTTGGTTATCAAACTTACCCGTTTGGTTATCAAACTAACCCGTTTTGACATTAAACTTACCCGTTTGGTTATCAAACTAACCCGTTTGGTTATCAAACTAACCCGTTTGGTTATCAAACTAACCCGTTTGGTTATCAAACTAACCCGATTGGTTATCAAACTAACCCGTTTGGTTATCATGCTCTTGAATCGATGACCCCACAACACTTCGTCGGGTAGATAGCTACTCCTAGCTTGAGTTGTGGTCCCAGTGCTCTCGACACCGCCTTCTAGAACTACAACTATCTCGAACTCAGCATTAAGTAGGTCTTTCTGGCTGATAGTGTAAAGCGGAGAAGATTTATCAATAACATGAGTTACTATAATAGGAGATATAAGAACAATTCGATCCATTCCGTTATCGTAACCGACATTCATATCATGATAACACAAGGGTATTACCTCCCCCTCTGGGGTTATACGCGGTCGCACTAGGTAACACCGCATATGGGCTTCGACGATATGCGATCGCCGGATATCCCCGACGCGAAACATAAAGCAGAGTTCGCCGTCGCGTTGCGCGATGCACGAGTTACGACTGAATATCAATGTTTGTGCGCGTTTCTTACTGCGTGACACTTTAGCGAACACGGAACCCAATAAGATCCCTTCTATGGCGGCGCTCACTATTGATTGGATAAGCAGAGCGACGACAGCCTCGGGGCATTCCTCGCTTATGGAACGGTAGCCGTAACCAATAGTCGTCTGAGTCTCTATGCTGTAAAGAAAGGCGGCTGTGAAGGAATGCAAGTTGAGTACGCAGGCAATGTGAGAAGGGTCGCTTTCCTTCCCTAAATCGTGGTGCGCAAACGCGATTAACCACCAGAAAAAGGAGAACAGTAACCATGTTGATAAAAATGTGAGAGTGAATATTAGTATGTTGTATCTCCATTGGAGGTCCACTAGAGTTGTAAATATGTCGGCGAGGAAACGATGACCTCTGTGTCTTATGTTGCTACGGGTTACGTTCGTGTAGCCATCTTTCTCGATCATTCGGGTGCGTTTACGGCGGGTTGTGACTTCCTGATAGCGGACTGCCGAGCAACGGGGTTTCGGTACAACGTCGGTGATGGGAAGGGTTGGAGTGGGGCCTTCGGGGTGGGGGAGACGGGAGTCCGGGGGCCATGAGGGGTCCTCCGGGGAGTGGGGGAGACGGGAGCCAGGTGGTTGGGGTGCGCCTTCGCACCTAGAAGGGGAAGATATATGGTTAATATATAGGGAGATAAGATAATTATATAAATGATATATACATAATGCTGACTATAAAATTAATGAGAATATTTTGATAATATAATTTAAGAAGTAAGATATGATCATTAACACCCACCATTATTGCCCTGTTGTTTGGTTATTACACGGTTATATGGCCGCAGAAATGTTATTAACACGAAGAGTGAGTTATAAATACCAAGGCGAAGCCGTGGGTTTATAATTTGTTCCAAATAAATACATGTCACAAACTCTCATAATGACAAAAAATAATCTCATAATGACAAAAACAGCTGATCCGTAGCTGAAAAAAGGGCGTGTCCCATTGCCTATTATTACAATCACACATTTGAATTTAGGAGTTGTACTGTTGTTTAGGTGGATTTCGAAATATTCACGAAACATGATGCGGTACATTCATACGTCGTACACGTATATGTTTATTTTGTAATGATATAATAGCCAATTGTATACAAATTGTATGCTGAGTAAGATTGCTTACCAAACAGTGGTTCTCTTAAGGCCGGAGTACCCCCCCCCCCCTCCTTAACACGTTTTTGAAATGTCTACAATTTCTACTGAAATTAAAATATTTTGATTTTAAACAGTATGGACTGTTAAAATATGGCTAAAGATTTGTTTTTTTCTAAAAAATTTCCAATTTTCAGTCGCCATCTAGCGGCTATTGAATGAAACAAGATTTGCGTTTAAAATGCTACTAGTCATTCAATCCGAGATGAAATTGTCTGACACCAATTTTTTTCGAATTACGGAGGTGAGCTCCATAAAAGTAATCTAGTAATCTGTTAAAAATTTTTGTTTAGCGTTTTTATGAAAATTAATTAATATTTATTTATTAATAATTGGGAAAATTTTAACAAAAGTTTGGCCTTAGTTTAATCTGAAAAATTGGCTGCAAAAACAGAAATATAAAAATTCCAACAGATAACTTTTAAAGAACAGCCGAAATCCTTTCGAATGAGCCAAAAATAAAGAAAATTGGTTAAAAAATGGCGGAGTGAGTAGTGATTTGAAAAATTAAAAATGTCATTCCGAGATTGTAGCCTTCAAAGTTTCAACCTTCCCGCCAAAACTGGCTGCCTGTGGTCTGGTTGGTTAATCATTTCTGGCATCGACAGAAGCACATCACATACCGAGCCAAAACTTTCATTATAGGTGGATTTCGGGGTCACTGATTTCATTTCCGATCAGATATTTGAAATTTTGACAATGGGGGGGGGGGGGGGGGGGGGGGTACTCCGGTCTTAACATAATGTATTGTTACCATAATTATTATTATTTATGTGCAATATTGATTTACTCTTATAATTTTAAACACACTCTGCGCAGTGTGATTGCATAATTGCTATTTATCAGTACAACGTCTGTAAACACATCTGAATAACAGCATTAAGCCTTTGGGAAAATTTTAAAATACTTTGGACACAGGCACAAATACATAGAAGCGTAGCCCTTAGGCCAAACTGCCAAATGTTAATAATAAACACTTTAAGCGAAAATCAAACGCAGCTACAAAATTATGCGACGTGTTTATTACAGTATTAAGTATTTTCCGTTCATTAAAAATTCACTAACATAATATTATT
>JAUCBJ010003365.1:0-27190 GCA_032718475.1 Nemertoderma westbladi | reverse complement strand
CCGTTACCACCTCAACGTTACCACCTCAACCGTTACCACCTCAACGTTACCACCTCAACCGTTACCACCTCAACCGTTACCACCTCAACCGTTACCACCTCAACGTTACCACCTCAACCGTTACCACCTCAACGTTACCACCTCAACCGTTACCACCTCAACCGTTACCACCTCAACCGTTACCACCTCAACCGTTACCACCTCAACGTTACCACCTCAACCGTTACCACCTCAACCGTTACCACCTCAACCGTTACCACCTCAACCGTTACCACCTCAACCGTTACCACCTCAACGTTACCACCTCAACCGTTACCACCTCAACCGTTACCACCTCAACCGTTACCACCTCAACCGTTACCACCTCAACCGTTACCACCTCAACGTTACCACCTCAACCGTTACCACCTCAACCGTTACCACCTCAACGTTACCACCTCAACCGTTACCACCTCAACCGTTACCACCTCAACGTTACCACCTCAACCGTTACCACCTCAACCGTTACCACCTCAACGTTACCAACTCAACCGTTACCACCTCAACCGTTACCACCTCAACCGTTACCACCTCAACCGTTACCACCTCAACGTTACCACCTCAACGTTACCACCTCAACCGTTACCACCTCAACCGTTACCACCTCAACGTTACCACCTCAACCGTTACCACCTCAACGTTACCACCTCAACGTTACCACCTCAACCGTTACCACCTCAACCGTTACCACCTCAACGTTACCACCTCAACCGTTACCACCTCAACCGTTACCACCTCAACCGTTACCACCTCAACCGTTACCACCTCAACCGTTACCACCTCAACCGTTACCACCTCAACCGTTACCACCTCAACCGTTACCACCTCAACCGTTACCACCCCAACCGTTACCACCTCAACCGTTACCACCTCAACCGTTACCACCTCAACCGTTACCACCTCAACCGTTACCACCTCAACCGTTACCACCTCAACCGTTACCACCTCAACCGTTACCACCTCAACCGTTACCACCTCAACGTTACCACCTCAACCGTTACCACCTCAACCGTTACCACCTCAACCGTTACCACCTCAACGTTACCACCTCAACCGTTACCACCTCAACGTTCCCACCTCAACCGTTACAACCGCAACCTTTACCACCTCAACCGTTACCACCTCAACAGTTACCACCTCAACCGTTCCCACATCAACCGTTACCACCTCAACAGTTACCACCTCAACCGTTACCACCTCAACCGTTACCACCTCAACCGTTACCACCTCAACCGTTACCACCTCAACCGTTACCACCTCAACCGTTACCACCTCAACCGTTACCACCTCAACCGTTCCCACCTCAACCGTTACCACCGCAACCGTTACCACCTCAACCGTTACCACCTCAACGTTACCACCTCAACCGTTACCACCTCAACCGTTACCACCTCAACGTTACCACCTCAACCGTTACCACCTCAACCGTTACCACCTCAACGTTACCACCTCAACCGTTACCACCTCAACGTTACCACCTCAACCGTTACCACCTCAACCGTTACCACCTCAACCGTTACCACCTCAACCGTTACCACCTCAACGTTACCACCTCAACCGTTACCACCTCAACCGTTACCACCTCAACCGTTACCACCTCAACCGTTACCACCTCAACCGTTACCACCTCAACCGTTACCACCTCAACCGTTACCACCTCAACCGTTACCACCTCAACCGTTACCACCTCAACCGTTACCACCTCAACCGTTACCACCTCAACCGTTACCACCTCAACCGTTACCACCTCAACCGTTACCACCTCAACGTTACCAACTCAACCGTTACCACCTCAACCGTTACCACCTCAACCGTTACCACCTCAACCGTTACCACCTCAACGTTACCACCTCAACGTTACCACCTCAACCGTTACCACCTCAACCGTTACCACCTCAACGTTACCACCTCAACCGTTACCACCTCAACCGTTACCACCTCAACGTTACCACCTCAACCGTTACCACCTCAACCGTTACCACCTCAACGTTACCACCTCAACCGTTACCACCTCAACCGTTACCACCTCAACCGTTACCACCTCAACGTTACCACCTCAACCGTTACCACCTCAACGTTACCACCTCAACCGTTACCACCTCAACCGTTACCACCTCAACGTTACCACCTCAACCGTTACCACCTCAACGTTACCACCTCAACCGTTACCACCTCAACCGTTACCACCTCAACCGTTACCACCTCAACCGTTACCACCTCAACCGTTACCACCTCAACCGTTACCACCTCAACCGTTACCACCTCAACCGTTACCACCTCAACCGTTACCACCTCAACCGTTACCACCTCAACCGTTACCACCTCAACCGTTACCACCTCAACCGTTACCACCTCAACCGTTACCACCTCAACCGTTACCACCTCAACGTTACCACCTCAACCGTTACCACCTCAACGTTACCACCTCAACCGTTACCACCTCAACGTTACAACCTCAACCGTTCCCACCTCAACCGTTCCCACCTCAACCGTTACAACCGCAACCGTTACCACCTCAACCGTTACCACCTCAACAGTTACCACCTCAACCGTTACCACCTCAACCGTTACCACCTCAACCGTTACCAACTCAACCGTTACCACCTCAACCGTTACAACCGCAACCGTTACCACCTCAACCGTTACCACCTCAACCGTTACCACCTCAACGTTACCATTGAGAGTGAGAATTAAAATTAGGTCGGGTTCATATAAATTAGATCACATCACGAGTTGTGAAAATTAGTGAGGGATGCGTGGGGGGTGGGGGGGGGTGGGGGGGGGGGGGGGGTGGGGGGGGGGGGGGTAATTGGTGTTTGAATCACTGAATTAATACACTATCTAATCTATATTCTAGGGATTTGTGTTTATCTCGGACACTCTATCGGCAGTGTCCGACCGGATACAGCCGCCTGAACTATAATAGTGTTTGGCGGCGCAGGTTCTAATCCGACAAAAGGCTGTATATATCTCGCACTGAGTTGTGTTCCTAGGCATGTCACTTTAGACATTAGTGACCGCCCACGCGACCTTCCCATAAAAATTTAATAAACAAAGGTCTGAGAAATAGTTAGATGTCTGTATAATTATTGAAATTACAGTAAAAAATGTAGTCAGATAAAGTAGTGCCAAAAAAGTTTATTCAAATCAATTCAACATAGATCTATATTAACTACCGGTAGGTATGATATTGAGCTACTGTAATGTAATGTAGGCCTATCAATTCCTATTTGTTAAGATAAAAAAATTGGCACCAACAATTAATATTTAAACAGCACATTACAAACCTCAGAAATAATAAATACTAAACCACGAATAAATGTGATTATATTTATATTTTAGAAATTATAGTTACAAGTTTAGCCACCCAAGAGTCCAGTTAGCAAATACAATGTGCACTTGTAACTTTGTAACGTACAACTTGTAAAAATTACCCAACCTAAAAAATAATATTTTATGCCATTATATATTATAAATAAAGTAAGTTATATGTGACTTATTTTTTTAAATTTTCATACAACTTAAAAAGACGCGATAGCAAAATTCGTCCATGTCCAGTGGAAATCGATGCAAATAAAAGCTCATTACTCTAAAAAATAAAACTCTAACCTGTATATTGACTTTAGTTTATTGTTTTGGTTAGAATAACGTGTCACTGTAACCTGATCCTTTCCCGTTATTTATATTTAACATTGAGACGAGATATTAAGTCACCAAGATGGAATTTGGATCAAGTACCCCAAACACCTGTCTCCGTACAATATTCAATAAGTAGTAGGCCCCAATTGAAACTCACACAGGGAACTTAATATTGACGACAGAAGATAAACTCAACATTTTTTTAAGTAGCTGTTATGATGGCAACTTAGAACTATCTATCATGTTACGGGTTGAATAGAATTTAGGAGAACTATCTATCATGTTACGGGTTGAATAGAATTTAGGAGAACTATCTATCATGTTACGGGTTGAATAGAATTTAGGAGAACTATCTATCATGTTACGGGTTGAATAGAATTTAGGAGAACTATCTATCATGTTACGGGTTGAATAGAATTTAGGAGAACTATCTATCATGTTACGGGTTGAATAGAATTTAGGAGAACTATCTATCATGTTACGGGTTGAATAGAATTTAGGAGAACTATCTATCATGTTACGGGTTGAATAGAATTTAGGAGAACTATCTATCATGTTACGGGTTGAATAGAATTTAGGAGAACTATCTATCATGTTACGGGTTGAATAGAATTTAGGAGAACTATCTATCATGTTACGGGTTGAATAGAATTTAGGAGAACTATCTATCATGTTACGGGTTGAATAGAATTTAGGAGAACTATCTATCATGTTACGGGTTGAATAGAATTTAGGAGAACTATCTATCATGTTACGGGTTGAATAGAATTTAGGAGAACTATCTATCATGTTACGGGTTGAATAGAATTTAGGAGAACTATCTATCATGTTACGGGTTGAATAGAATTTAGGAGAACTATCTATCATGTTACGGGTTGAATAGAATTTAGGAGAACTATCTATCATGTTACGGGTTGAATAGAATTTAGGAGAACTATCTATCATGTTACGGGTTGAATAGAATTTAGGAGAACTATCTATCATGTTACGGGTTGAATAGAATTTAGGAGAACTATCTATCATGTTACGGGTTGAATAGAATTTAGGAGAACTATCTATCATGTTACGGGTTGAATAGAATTTAGGAGAACTATCTATCATGTTACGGGTTGAATAGAATTTAGGAGAACTATCTATCATGTTACGGGTTGAATAGAATTTAGGAGAACTATCTATCATGTTACGGGTTGAATAGAATTTAGGAGAACTATCTATCATGTTACGGGTTGAATAGAATTTAGGAGAACTATCTATCATGTTACGGGTTGAATAGAATTTAGGAGAACTATCTATCATGTTACGGGTTGAATAGAATTTAGGAGAACTATCTATCATGTTACGGGTTGAATAGAATTTAGGAGAACTATCTATCATGTTACGGGTTGAATAGAATTTAGGAGAACTATCTATCATGTTACGGGTTGAATAGAATTTAGGAGAACTATCTATCATGTTACGGGTTGAATAGAATTTAGGAGAACTATCTATCATGTTACGGGTTGAATAGAATTTAGGAGAACTATCTATCATGTTACGGGTTGAATAGAATTTAGGAGAACTATCTATCATGTTACGGGTTGAATAGAATTTAGGAGAACTATCTATCATGTTACGGGTTGAATAGAATTTAGGAGAACTATCTATCATGTTACGGGTTGAATAGAATTTAGGAGAACTATCTATCATGTTACGGGTTGAATAGAATTTAGGAGAACTATCTATCATGTTACGGGTTGAATAGAATTTAGGAGAACTATCTATCATGTTACGGGTTGAATAGAATTTAGGAGAACTATCTATCATGTTACGGGTTGAATAGAATTTAGGAGAACTATCTATCATGTTACGGGTTGAATAGAATTTAGGAGAACTATCTATCATGTTACGGGTTGAATAGAATTTAGGAGAACTATCTATCATGTTACGGGTTGAATAGAATTTAGGAGAACTATCTATCATGTTACGGGTTGAATAGAATTTAGGAGAACTATCTATCATGTTACGGGTTGAATAGAATTTAGGAGAACTATCTATCATGTTACGGGTTGAATAGAATTTAGGAGAACTATCTATCATGTTACGGGTTGAATAGAATTTAGGAGAACTATCTATCATGTTACGGGTTGAATAGAATTTAGGAGAACTATCTATCATGTTACGGGTTGAATAGAATTTAGGAGAACTATCTATCATGTTACGGGTTGAATAGAATTTAGGAGAACTATCTATCATGTTACGGGTTGAATAGAATTTAGGAGAACTATCTATCATGTTACGGGTTGAATAGAATTTAGGAGAACTATCTATCATGTTACGGGTTGAATAGAATTTAGGAGAACTATCTATCATGTTACGGGTTGAATAGAATTTAGGAGAACTATCTATCATGTTACGGGTTGAATAGAATTTAGGAGAACTATCTATCATGTTACGGGTTGAATAGAATTTAGGAGAACTATCTATCATGTTACGGGTTGAATAGAATTTAGGAGAACTATCTATCATGTTACGGGTTGAATAGAATTTAGGAGAACTATCTATCATGTTACGGGTTGAATAGAATTTAGGAGAACTATCTATCATGTTACGGGTTGAATAGAATTTAGGAGAACTATCTATCATGTTACGGGTTGAATAGAATTTAGGAGAACTATCTATCATGTTACGGGTTGAATAGAATTTAGGAGAACTATCTATCATGTTACGGGTTGAATAGAATTTAGGAGAACTATCTATCATGTTACGGGTTGAATAGAATTTAGGAGAACTATCTATCATGTTACGGGTTGAATAGAATTTAGGAGAACTATCTATCATGTTACGGGTTGAAAAAACTTCTAGTACCTGTTACTTATGATAACTAGGCCTACCTGTTAACAAATTTATGTTTTATGCGACGATGAAATAATGACAAATAAATGAGTTTGCAGGAGTTGAATGTTTATGAGTCCGCTTTATGTCATCAGGCAAATAAATGAAATTGAGAGTGAAAATAAATTTATGAATTATTAATGTTTAAATTTTCGAACAAAATGCTTTAAACACCGTCAGCAATGAATGAATATAGTAAAACATGTAGATCATCTGGTAGAAGAAAATTTAAAATAGGGACCATCAAATTTCCTGTATTATTATCGGTCCCATTTGTAATAAAATAATTATATCTAGACTAAATAGTTGTAATATAGTAGCTTTGCAGTGTTTCAGAATAACTTAAAAATGATGAATTAATTATAACTCGATTTTATTTTAATGAAATATGACTGACATGAAATGAAACAAGCGAATCCGTCAGTCTGACATTTATATCTAAATTATTTATACTAATTGGACATTCATGGCAAATTTATTAATAACTTTCAATTATTTAAAATTTGATAGCATAAGGCGGTTGTTACAAAGAGTCAGAACTGCAGATTGAACTATCAATGAACACAATGTGCCCAAAACGAACCAAAACAAATACTCACAACAAAAGAACAGCAGATGTACTGATAATAAACAGAACGTTCCCTATTACTATTAATGTGATAAACAGAACGTTCCCTATTACTATTAATGTGATAAACAGAACGTTCCCTATTAGTATTAAACTAACAGCTAATTCTGTAATCCACTAAAAATTCAGTCAAACTAAAATCAATGCAATTCTGGACGTTATTTATAAAAAAAAAATAAAAAAGACATCCGTTCAGTTCTCTATAATAGTTATAGCCGTCAAAATGAACAAAGTTAATCTGAATTTATTGAATATGACTACATTATAATAGTTGCTAGGCAACTAACAAAATGTTCTTATACGATAACCTACTGTATATTAATTACACTGATAGAGTTTTACATCATTAAGAGTCAAAAAAAGACACTGTACAGATACTCAATTAATTAAAACTATCAATTTAATCATTGAACACGATGAAGATGAGTCTATTTAACTAAGTTAGTACTGTATGACCAAAATCTGCACATTAATTAATTATTGACACAATTGATTTACTCCATATTACAACATATTTATGCCTACATTGGGTTTCCTTCGTCAAATAAAGATAACTAGGCAATAATTACATGATAATAATAATAATATCTAGAATTATCACCCACGGTTTCTTAATTTAATGATATTTATTTACAGTAGCGGTTAGCAAACATGGATTCCTAGATTACTGATGAAAATGTCTACCTGTAACATTTTATTTCATGAGATTTCATTCAGTAGAAATTGAATTACATCATGGTCTCACTTTTTTGAATGTTTTGGCCACTTTTTTGTATGTTTTGGCCACTTTTTTGTATGTTGTGGCCACTTTTTTGTCTGTTTTGGCCACTTTTTTGTATGTTTTGGCCACTTTTTTGTATGTTTTGGCCACTTTTTTGTATGTTTCGGCCACTTTTTTGTATGTTTCGGCCACTTTTTTTGTACGTTTTGGCCAATTTTTTGTATGTTTTGGCCACTTTTTTGTATGTTTTGGCCACTTTTTTGTATGTTTTGGCCACTTTTTTGTATGTTTTGGCCACTTTTTTGTATGTTTTGGCCACTTTTTTGTATGTTTTGGCCACTTTTTTGTATGTTTTGGCCACTTTTTTGTATGTTTTGGCCACTTTTTTGTATGTTTTGGCCACGTTTTTGTATGTTTTGGCCACTTTTTTGTATGTTTTGGCCACGTTTTTGTATGTTTTAGCCTCTTTTTTGTATATTGCTCCAATGAATTATTTAACATTGATAGTAGATATTAATTCGCCTGTCTCTGCGAATATCGGAGGTTATTATTAATTATGTGTGTAGATCTACACAAAAACCATTCAATATACGTTTACTAAATGCTACGTAAAGTAGAAGTACAATTATTGGAGTATAAATAAAAGCTAAACTAGTAAAAAAATATATATTATTATCTCACATGACTCACAGTTCCCATTAATTGCCCACTGAGGTTTAGACGAGTTGCTTTATTTTATCTCCAAAATCATTTAGTCAATTCGCACAATTATTGCCAAGTTTTAAGTCGAAAATTCAAATTATAATTAATTAACAATAAAGAAGATAAAAGGAAGCAAAAGTTATTGAAGCACATCTCGAAAAAATATCCTTCTAATATTGAGAGTCTAAAATAAAACGGGACGTTAAAGTCAATTAATTAATTTACACAAACAACTTCGCTACGAGATTTTGCATCGGTTTTTATCTCGTCGGTTTTTCTGACCGCCATGTTTAATTCGAGTTTTATGACGCCCCTTAGAGGGGGAAGGAGGAGCTGACGAACTGGGCGCCAATCGGCGCTGTCCAATCAGATCCCAGGGTTCCTCGTCCTCCGACGATTCCGAGGACGAACTACCCGGATCGACCGCTTGGTGGCGCGCGAGGAACTTGGCTACTATTCGGTCCTCCATGGAGTCGGCGAGCGCCCTCGGGTTGCCATAGCGATCGAGTTCCACGTAGCGGCCGGTGAGTCGGTCGTAGTAGATCCCGGGCTGGACGATGGGGACGCGAGGAGGTACGACGGGTTGGTAGCCCGGGGCGACGGGCTGGTAACCCGGGGCGACCGGTTGGTATCCCGGGGGCGGGGCCGTTTCCGACCACCACCGATAGTGGCGTCCCACGATGGATTGGGTCGCGGTGAACGGACTCATCGTGGGCCCCAGACGGCCGCCGGTCAGCGACTCCACGTCGCTGCACACCGAGCTGGTGGCCCGGTGGTTGCGATGACGATGCTTAGATTCACCGTGGTTGCTATGGTGACGACCGCTTCGGTGTCGACTGAAGCTCTCAGAATCCGATTCCGCGCCTAAAATAGTAATTAATTAATTAATAGTAATTAATTTAATAACTTAAAAATAAAATAACATCATAAATTGGTTTAGAGAAACACTAACTGATGACAATAACAAATAAATTATCACTAAAAAAAATTTTAAAACATAAATAAAATAATTTCACACAAAAAAACAAAATGTCGATAAAAACTTTTTATATCGAATTTTAAATTAAGCAACAAACCGCAATGAACTAGATATCGTATACAGATTGGTAGGCCTCCCGTGAGGTAGAAGTACCACTTAACCGGTGTTTTATACATATTTTATCCGAATTAATGATTTTTGATTGTATGTGTAATGAACCAACCTGATTTATGCTTTACGTAAAGCTTCCTCCTCACGCTGTTATTAGAGTCGCTTTCCAACCCAGCATCAGTTTGCGGCTCAGCAAACGTAACCCCCAAGCGACCGCCACTGGAATTCCTAACTCGATTTCCAGATGAAACCGTCTTTAATAAACCCGAATTACTGGAATTTTCGCGAACAGAACCTGTTGTACTGGCTGCTTTTCTGTGACTGTGACCTAGAACATAACGGAACCTGTTAGTTGTACTGGCTGCTTTGCTGTGACTGTGACCTAGAACATAACGGAACCTGTTAGTTGTACTGGCTGCTTTTCTGTGACTGTGACCTAGAACATAACGGAACCTGTTAGTTGTACTGGCTGCTTTGCTGTGACTGTGACCTAGAACATAACGGAACCTGTTAGTTGTACTGGCTGCTTTTCTGTGACTGTGACCTAGAACATAACAGAACCTGTTGTACTGGCTGCTTTGCTGTGACTGTGACCTAGAACATAACGGAACCTGTTAGTTGTACTGGCTGCTTTGCTGTGACTGTGACCTAGAACATAACGGAACCTGCTGTACTGGCTGCTTTTCTGTGACTGTGACCTAGAACATAACGGAACCTGCTGTACTGGCTGCTTTTCTGTGACTGTGACCTAGAACATAACGGAACCTGTTAGTTGTACTGGCTGCTTTGCTGTGACTGTGACCTAGAACATAACGGACCTGTTAGTTGTACTGGCTGCTTTTCTGTGACTGTGACCTAGAACATAACGGAACCTGCTGTACTGGCTGCTTTTCTGTGACTGTGACCTAGAACATAACGGAACCTGCTGTACTGGCTGCTGTGCTGTGACCTAGAACATAACAGAACCTGCTGTACTGACTGCTTTGCTGTGACTGTGACCTAGAACATAACGGAACCTGTTAGTTGTACTGGCTGCTTTGCTGTGACTGTGACCTAGAACATAACGGAACCTGCTGTACTGGCTGCTTTTCTGTGACTGTGACCTAGAACATAACGGAACCTGCTGTACTGGCTGCTTTTCTGTGACTGTGACCTAGAACATAACGGACCTGTTAGTTGTACTGGCTGCTTTTCTGTGACTGTGACCTAGAACATAACGGAACCTGTTAGTTGTACTGGCTGCTTTGCTGTGACTGTGACCTAGAACATAACGGAACCTGCTGTACTGGCTGCTTTTCTGTGACTGTGACCTAGAACATAACGGAACCTGCTGTACTGGCTGCTTTTCTGTGACTGTGACCTAGAACATAACGGAACCTGTTAGTTGTACTGGCTGCTTTGCTGTGACTGTGACCTAGAACATAACAGAACCTGTTGTACTGGCTGCTTTGCTGTGACTGTGACCTAGAACATAACGGAACCTGTTAGTTGTACTGGCTGCTTTGCTGTGACTGTGACCTAGAACATAACAGAACCTGTTGTACTGGCTGCTTTGCTGTGACTGTGACCTAGAACATAACAGAACCTGTTGTACTGGCTGCTTTGCTGTGACTGTGACCTAGAACATAACGGAACCTGTTAGTTGTACTGGCTGCTTTGCTGTGACTGTGACCTAGAACATAACAGAACCTGTTGTACTGGCTGCTTTGCTGTGACTGTGACCTAGAACATAACAGAACCTGCTGTACTGGCTGCTTTTCTGTGACTGTGACCTAGAACATAACGGAACCTGTTAGTTGGCTGCTTTGCTGTGACTGTGACCTAGAACATAACGGAACCTGTTGTACTGGCTGCTTTTCTGTGACTGTGACCTAGAACATAACGGAACCTGCTGTACTGGCTGCTTTTCTGTGACTGTGACCTAGAACATAACGGAACCTGTTAGTAGTACTGGCTGCTTTGCTGTGACTGTGACCTAGAACATAACGGAACCTGCTGTACTGGCTGCTTTGCTGTGACTGTGACCTAGAACATAACAGAACCTGTTGTACTGGCTGCTTTGCTGTGACTGTGACCTAGAACATAACGGAACCTGTTAGTAGTACTGGCTGCTTTGCTGTGACTGTGACCTAGAACATAACGGAACCTGCTGTACTGGCTGCTTTGCTGTGACTGTGACCTAGAACATAACGGAACCTGCTGTACTGGCTGCTTTGCTGTGACTGTGACCTAGAACATAACGGAACCTGTTAGTTGTACTGGCTGCTTTTCTGTGACTGTGACCTAGAACGTAACGGAACCTGCTGTACTGGCTGCTTTTCTGTGACTGTGACCTAGAACATAACAGAACCTGTTGTACTGGCTGCTTTGCTGTGACTGTGACCTAGAACATAACGGAACCTGTTAGTTGTACTGGCTGCTTTGCTGTGACTGTGACCTAGAACATAACAGAACCTGTTGTACTGGCTGCTTTGCTGTGACTGTGACCTAGAACATAACGGAACCTGTTAGTAGTACTGGCTGCTTTGCTGTGACTGTGACCTAGAACATAACGGAACCTGCTGTACTGGCTGCTTTGCTGTGACTGTGACCTAGAACATAACGGAACCTGCAGTACTGGCTGCTTTGCTGTGACTGTGACCTAGAACATAACGGAACCTGTTAGTTGTACTGGCTGCTTTGCTGTGACTGTGAACTAGAACATAACGGAACCTGTTAGTTTTACTGGCTGCTGTGCTGTGACCTAGAACATAACAAAACCTGCTGTATTGGCTGCTTTGCTGTGACTGTGACCTAGAACATAACAGAACCTGTTGTACTGGCTGCTTTGCTGTGACTGTGACCTAGAACATAACGGAACCTGTTAGTTGTACTGGTTGCTTTGCTGTGACCTAGAACATAACGGAACCTGTTAGTTGTACTGGCTGCTTTGCTGTGACTGTGACCTAGAACATAACGGAACCTGCTGTACTGGCTGCTTTGCTGTGACTGTGACCTAGAACATAACGGAATCTTTTGTACTGGCTGCTTTGCTGTGACCTAGAACATAACGGAACCTGTTGTACTGGCTGCTTTGCTGTGTCTGTGACCTAGAACATAACGGAACCTGTTAGTTGTACTGGCTGCTTTGCTGTGACCTAGAACATAACGGAACCTGTTAGTTGTACTGGCTGCTTTGCTGTGACTGTGACCTAGAACATAACGGAACCTGTTGTACTGGCTGCTTTGCTGTGACTGTGACCTAGAACATAACGGAACCTGTTAGTTGTACTGGTTGCTTTGCTGTGACTGTGACCTAGAACATAACGGAACCTGCTGTACTGGCTGCTTTGCTGTGACTGTGACCTAGAACATAACGGAATCTGTTGTACTGGCTGCTTTGCTGTGACCTAGAACATAACAGAACCTGCTGTACTGGCTGCTTTGCTGTGACTGTCACCTAGAACATAACGGAACCTGTTAGTTGTACTGGCTGCTTTTCTGTGACTGTGACCTAGAACATAACGGAATCTGTTGTACTGGCTGCTTTGCTGTGACTGTGACCTAGAACATAACGGAACCTGTTAGTTGTACTGGCTGCTTTTCTGTGACTGTGAACTAGAACATAACGGAACCTGTTAGTTGTACTGGCTGCTTTTCTGTGACTGTGACCTAGAACATAACGGAACCTGTTAGTTGTACTGGCTGCTTTTCTGTGACTGTGACCTAGAACATAACGGAACCTGCTGTACTGGCTGCTTTTCTGTGACTGTGACCTAGAACATAACGGAACCTGTTAGTTGTACTGGCTGCTTTTCTGTGACTGTGACCTAGAACATAACGGAACCTGTTAGTTGTACTGGCTGCTTTGCTGTGACTGTGACCTAGAACATAACGGAATCTGGTTGTACTGGCTGCTTTGCTGTGACTGTGACCTAGAACATAACGGAACCTGCTGTACTGGCTGCTTTTCTGTGACTGTGACCTAGAACATAACGGAACCTGTTAGTTGTACTGGCTGCTTTTCTGTGACTGTGACCTAGAACATAACGGAACCTGTTAGTTGTACTGGCTGCTTTGCTGTGACTGTGACCTAGAACATAACGGAATCTGGTTGTACTGGCTGCTTTGCTGTGACTGTGACCTAGAACATAACGGAACCTGCTGTACTGGCTGCTTTTCTGTGACTGTGACCTAGAACATAACGGAACCTGTTAGTTGTACTGGCTGCTTTTCTGTGACTGTGACCTAGAACATAACGGAACCTGTTAGTTGTACTGGCTGCTTTTCTGTGACTGTGACCTAGAACATAACGGAACCTGTTAGTTGTACTGGCTGCTTTGCTGTGACTGTGACCTAGAACATAACGGAACCTGTTAGTTGTACTGGCTGCTTTTCTGTGACTGTGACCTAGAACATAACGGAACCTGCTGTACTGGCTGCTTTTCTGTGACTCTGACCTAGAACATAACGGAACCTGTTAGTTGTACTGCTGCTTTGCTGTGACATAGAACATAACGGAACCTGTTAGTTGTACTGGCTGCTTTTCTGTGACTGTGAACTAGAACATAACGGAACCTGTTAGTTGTACAGGCTGCTTTTCTGTGACTGTGACCTAGAACATAACGGAACCTGTTAGTTGTACTGGCTGCTTTTCTGTGACTGTGACCTAGAACATAACGGAACCTGTTAGTTGTACTGGCTGCTTTTCTGTGACTGTGACCTAGAACATAACGGAACCTGTTAGTTGTACTGGCTGCTTTTCTGTGACTGTGACCTAGAACATAACGGAACCTGTTAGTTGTACTGGCTGCTTTTCTGTGACTGTGACCTAGAACATAACGGAACCTGTTAGTTGTACTGGCTGCTTTTCTGTGACTGTGACCTAGAACATAACGGAACCTGCTGTACTGGCTGCTTTTCTGTGACTGTGACCTAGAACATAACGGAATCTGTTAGTAGTACTGGCTGCTTTGCTGTGTCTGTGACCTAGAACATAACAGAACCTGTTGTACTGGCTGCTTTTCTGTGACTGTGACCTAGAACATAACGGAACCTGTTAGTTGTACTGGCTGCTTTTCTGTGACTGTGACCTAGAACATAACGGAATCTGTTAGTAGTACTGGCTGCTTTGCTGTGTCTGTGACCTAGAACATAACAGAACCTGTTGTACTGGCTGCTTTTCTGTGACTGTGACCTAGAACATAACGGAACCTGTTAGTTGTACTGGCTGCTTTTCTGTGACTGTGACCTAGAACATAACGGAACCTGTTAGTTGTACTGGCTGCTTTGCTGGGACTGTGATATAGAAATAAAATAGCTCTATCTCTATGGTATTCTGAATGTAATATCGAATTTTCGATGAGGCCAGTTGAACTCACCAGACGTTCGGGACTGTAGCTCAGGTAGACTCAGTTGGCTGTGGTGCTTTGAATGACGATGACCGACTTCCGGTAGTCGGGTACTCCGTTTATCTGCGGTCCCGGTATCACTGCCGGTTACTGAACTACCACCGTGCTTACGTTGCGGGACGATGTTGGGAGGATGGCGCTTACTGGGTTGTTCAGTGTGGTTGTGTTTGTCCAGAGACCACTGGCCGTAGTTGGGGAAGCCAGACTGTGGATCTTGGATCCGCAGGTTTGACATAGACGCCGGTTCGATTGGTCGAAAAAACGGCTCAACTGATCCCTATATGGGAATAAAACAGTACTAAACTAAAAATAGAACGGTCGACCTTACAAACAAATAAGTAAAATATAAATAACAGTGAAGGTGAAACACACTAACTCCCAAGGATGAACTATGCAACAATACTAAAGAACTATGCAATGCTTTCATAAACATTAGTAGTTCATAATCAACCTACTAACTAGTGTTGAGAACTGAATCAATTTTAACTAATTTCAGTTACAGTTACAGTTTCAGTATTCAAAGTTTTGCATTTCAGTTACAGTTACAGTTTCAGTATTACAAAGTGTAACATTTCAGTTACAGTTACAGTTTCAGTATTACAAAGTGTAACGTTTCAGTTACAGTTACAGTTTCAGTATTACAAAATTGAGCATTTCAGTTTCAGTTTCAGTTTTGATCGCGATAAAATTTCTGTTACAGTTTCAGTTATAGTTTCAATATATTATCCCACATAGTAAGCAGTCATTGAAATAATTTCAGTCTCATTGGGGCGGGGTACAGTGCAGTCATTCACCCAATGAGCAAGGATGTCATTACGTTACGTTACGGTATCTTTTCAGAAATAGCGTAGCTCAATATTTTTCCGTAACGTAAACCGTAACGTAATAGCTTTTTCAATACCGTAACGTAATATTACTGTATATTTTTACCGTAAACCGTAACGTAATAGCGTAATATTTTTTTTTCGCTACTTTTTTTTATTGTTTTGGTTATAAAGGGCATGCTTCTGAAACCTGCTCATCATTTTCCGTAATTTATAATTTGTTGTAGTAAGCATATATTTGTAGTTTTGATTAGACTCACCTCGTTAAGCTACTCCTTTCACTTTTTAAGTTTAATTGTAATTTTGTAATTTATAATGGTAAACTTGATAAAAATTTAATTTCCAGTGTACCTCTAGTGTGATATCCCCTGTGATATTAATATTACCAGTAACATTAATAATTTATAATGTAAATTATATATCCGTTATATCCCTCTACCGACCATTACCATTAACTATATTTTTGTTTATCTAAAACATTTACATTTAATATGCGATATTTAGGAAGCAAAGAGTGCTGATAAGGCTGATATGTAGTCTAATAGTTGAGATAGATAAACCTCTGACTAATTATAAATACAGTATATGCTAGGCTAGATCTTCGTTCATTACTCGATAAATCACAGTTGAGATAAGTGTGTAATGGGTCTTTGGGCCACTTGACAACTATCAAGGTTCAAAACGATAATAATAAATAAAAATACAAAAATGTTTTAAAAATGATACCCATATCGACCACTGTTATTAATTTATTAAACTATTACAATACTGTTTCAAGTGCTCATTCATGTTAGTTGTGTGGTTGAGAACTGAATCGATTTTTAGTAATTTCAGTTTCAGTTACAGTTACAGTATTCAAATTTCCTAATTACAGTTTCAGTTACAGTTACAGTATTCAAAATTCGTAATTACAGTTACAGTTATAGTTACAGTATCAAAAAAAACATCAAAACCATTCAGTTACAGTTGCAGTTACAGTATAATTACAGTTACAGTTCTCAACACTACTACTAACCAACGCTGTACCGACACCCCTTACAGGTGCCGGGGTGTAGTTGTTGTTGTTGTTATTGTGTTTGTGTTTCCTGTTGTAGATAATGGGTGGTACGTCCAGGTTGCGTAGCAAATCCAGACCCGTTGTCTGGCCCTGGATCTGGGACGAGGATCGGTTGTGGTGTTGGTTGCCACGGTTACTAGATTTGTTCTCACGCGTATTTGGAATAGTGAACGCCGATCTAAACAGAACAGATAACAACTATGTATGAGTTGTCGATCGGGAAACGGGGTTTAATTCCCCATCTAGGTGTGGTACATGGATTGCTATGGCAGGCCCTGATGGGCTCTTACTGCAGAATACAACGGGTCCCTTTGCGCAGGGTTCGTGGTATAAAATACAATGTTCACTGAGCAAACGAGTATCTATGTAATAAATGATAATTTTCAAAACCCAGCACCACACTGCAGGCACTACGGAAGCGTATTGAAGACCGCTGCTATAGTAAAACTGATTAGCCTGTCTGTGATCTTGCTCTACAGCAAGTGGAGCAAGACGGTTGTTAAGAGTAAATTTAGACAAAATATCTGGTTTATCTAGGGGGGGGGCATGTGGAGATTTTACAGAGTAGAATTATATATATTTTCACTGACCACTTCACCTCTGAGCGCCTCAGTTTCGCTCCCTACTCACCGTCTGAGTCGCTCCCTACTCACCGTCTGAGTCGCTCCCTACTCACCGTCTGAGCGCCTCAGTTTCGCTCCCTACTCACCGTCTGAGCGCCTCAGTTTCGCTCACTACTCACCGCCTGAGCGCCTCAGTTTCGCTCATGGACCCAGAATCCACCACTCCGTCTGGATTGGGTCTCGGTCTACGTTTCGGTTGACTCCGACTACACTGAATCGAACAGTAGATCGCTCCGTGTTTGGGGAGGAAGTGCTGACCTAGAAGAGATCTGTTGCAGGATGCGCAACTGAAACATTGATGATTGGCGTGCCAATGCTGAGAACCGTGAGTCATCTGGCCCTGGTCCACCCCTAGAGAAACAATGAATAATGTAAATCCGACATCTCGTTGACAGAACATCAATCCGACAGTATCCGACAACCTATCTATTAAAGATCCACAGCTAATTAACATTTATATTAATCGTAAAATAATTAGGTTGCCTGTAGTATTCTAAAACAGAATTGGCATTTATCAATTAATATAGAATAGAAGACACGTAGGGTAGATGGACATAATGCGGTTACCACACCAGATGAACTTTAAACTAACCGATAAACTCGCCACACGCCGCACAGTACTCGGCGTACAGACACTCGAAACAGACGCAGCAGTAGGGTCTATTCTCTCGCATTATGTAGCGCTGACCCCCCAGCTGTTTGTCGCATTCAAAACAACAGAAGTGACTCATGTGCCAACTTCTACCTTCAGCCTCGGTGCATTCCTCGGCGAAAATTATCTGAAATAATAGAGAAAATTTAATTACAAATATTAATAATTTGTTTAATAATTTATTTTATCAGAAAACTTCTCTTAGAAAAATTACTTTAGTTGTTCTAAAGTTGTCTTTATACTTCCTTTAAATATAACTTATCACATAGGGTTTCTAAGACTTCCAACATGAGGCCAACCGAGCGAGCGCCAAGACTGACTATGAAAAGCTGTGCATAATAAAATTTAAATTTTTATATTAAAAACCGATCTTTGGCTTAAAATGATTAGAAAACTTAAAATGTAAACTTGATAATATCCCTTAATCCTTTAGCAATAAAGAATTCAAATCTCGTACAAACACTACAAGTCAAACGGTATCCGATACAACTAACAGCCCCGGGGCCAATCTCAAGGGGTTGTTAAGACAAGTTGACATAGTGAAATTAGTTTTAGCATTGAATGCCCCCCCATTGTAGAGAGACGGGCTAACAAAGGTTGACAGCGGGGCAAAGGAACGCAATTAGAGAGACGGCGTTAGGAAACGCACAGGAAGTAAGGCAGGTTGCTGGTTGGGCCTATATGGGGTAGGGAAAGACGCAGTATTGTGGAAAATATAAGGAAACAGAGGGAAGGGAAACCATTGTAGAATATATAATGAAAGAAGGGCAACGATTTACTATTTGTTGATACAATGTGATTAACTAAGAGACTCCCAAATGAATTTCTATCAGATCCGGAGAATGAAGCGCTTGAGATAATAAGGTTGTCGTTGGGAAATATCTATTTGTTTTTATCATTGTGGGGTTTTCATATTATAGGTATAATGTATGAGCGCTGAAAATCCATTTTTATATTATAGGTATAACGTATGAGCGCTGAAAATCCATTTTTATATTTATAGGTATAACGTATGAGCGCTGAAAATCCATTTTCATATTATAGGTATAACGTATGAGCGCTGAAAATCCATTTTTATATTATAGGTATAACGTATGAGCGCTGAAAATCCATTTTTATATTATAGGTATAACGTATGAGGGCTGAAAATCCATTTTCATATTATAGGTATAACGTATGAGCGCTGAAAATCCATTTTTATATTATAGGTATAACGTATGAGCGCTGAAAATCCATTTTTATATTATAGGTATAACGTATGAGGGCTGAAAATCCATTTTCATATTATAGGTATAACGTATGAGCGCTGAAAATCCATTTTTATATTATAGGTATAACGTATGAGCACTGAAAATCCATTTTCATATTATAGGTATAACGTATGAGCGCTGAAAATCTATTTTTATATTATAGGTATAACGTATGAGCGCTGAAAATCCATTTTTATATTATAGGTATAACGTATGAGCGCTGAAAATCCATTTTTATATTATAGGTATAACGTATGAGCGCTGAAAATCCATTTTTATATTATAGGTATAACGTATGAGCGCTAAAAATCCATTTTCATATTATAGGTATAACGTATTCGAGCGCTGAAAATCCATTTTTATATTATAGGTATAACGTATGAGCGCTGAAAATCCATTTTCATATTATAGGTATAACGTATGAGCGCTGAAAATCCATTTTCATATTATAGGTATAACGTATGAGCGCTGAAAATCCATTTTCATATTATAGGTATAACGTATGAGCGCTGAAAATCCATTTTTATATTATAGGTATAACGTATGAGCGCTGAAAATCCATTTTCATATTATAGGTATAACGTATGAGGGCTGAAAATCCATTTTCATATTATAGGTATAACGTATGAGCGCTGAAAATCCATTTTTATATTATAGGTATAACGTATGAGCACTGAAAATCCATTTTTATATTATAGGTATAACGTATGAGCGCTGAAAATCCATTTTCATATTATAGGTATAACGTATGAGCGCTGAAAATCCATTTTCATATTATAGGTATAACGTATGAGCGCTGAAAATCCATTTTTATATTTATAGGTATAACGTATGAGCGCTGAAAATCCATTTTCATATTATAGGTATAACGTATGAGCGCTGAAAATCCATTTTCATATTATAGGTATAACGTATGAGCGCTGAAAATCCATTTTTATATTATAGGTATAACGTATGAGCGCTGAAAATCCATTTTCATATTATAGGTATAACGTATGAGCGCTGAAAATCCATTTTCATATTATAGGTATAACGTATGAGCGCTGAAAATCCATTTTCATATTATAGGTATAACGTATGAGCGCTGAAAATCCATTTTTATATTATAGGTATAACGTATGAGCGCTGAAAATCCATTTTCATATTATAGGTATAACGTATGAGGGCTGAAAATCCATTTTCATATTATAGGTATAACGTATGAGCGCTGAAAATCCATTTTTATATTATAGGTATAACGTATGAGCACTGAAAATCCATTTTTATATTATAGGTATAACGTATGAGCGCTGAAAATCCATTTTCATATTATAGGTATAACGTATGAGCGCTGAAAATCCATTTTCATATTATAGGTATAACGTATGAGCGCTGAAAATCCATTTTTATATTTATAGGTATAACGTATGAGCGCTGAAAATCCATTTTCATATTATAGGTATAACGTATGAGCGCTGAAAATCCATTTTCATATTATAGGTATAACGTATGAGCGCTGAAAATCCATTTTTATATTATAGGTATAACGTATGAGCGCTGAAAATCCATTTTTATATTATAGGTATAACGTATGAGCGCTGAAAATCCATTTTTATATTATAGGTATAACGTATGAGCGCTGAAAATCCATTTTTATATTATAGGTATAACGTATGAGCGCTGAAAATCCATTTTTATATTATAGGTATAACGTATGAGCGCTGAAAATCCATCTATTGACATTCATATTTTCTCAGACATACAATAATGGTGGCGTCGCATTCATAAACTAGACTTCATATTAACTTAAAAACAATAAAACCAATATGGTAAAAACCAATAAGAATGATCGCTGGTTGTGTTCCAGAACATTTTTTTCATATTATTATTCAAATGGGAACTGTTATCAACTGTTATCACAGTGCTACCGTAACAATAATGGCGGTTTTGTAGCTTTAAATTAATTTCAAAACTCACAGCATCGACATCAATCTTAAATTCGTTGCTGCATCTTAATATCCTAACACTGAATGGATATCTTGAATTCGATTCGAATTCCAGCCAAATATACTTTCAAAAACTTTTTCATTTTTTAATCATGTCCATAGAAAGAATTTGCCAAGTGTGATCGAAATGTAAATTGAAAAAGTTCACCATAAAATGGCGGTTCTTAAGATTTATTGCAAGTATGTTCAGCATAAAATGGCGGTTCTTAAGATTTATTGCAAGTATGTTCAGCATAAAATGGCGGTTCTTAAGATTTATTGCAAGTATGTTCACCATAAAATAGCGGTTCTTAAGATTTATTGCAAGTATGTTCAGCATAAAATGGCGGTTCTTAAGATTTATTGCAAGTATGTTCACCATAAAATAGCGGTTCTTAAGATTTATTGCAAGTATGTTCAGCATAAAATGGCGGTTCTTAAGATTTATTGCAAGTATGTTCAGCATAAAATGGCGGTTCTTAAGATTTATTGCAAGTATGTTCACCATAAAATAGCGGTTCTTAAGATTTATTGCAAGTATGTTCAGCATAAAATGGCGGTTCTTAAGATTTATTGCAAGTATGTTCAGCATAAAATGGCGGTTCTTAAGATTTATTGCAAGTATGTTCAGCATAAAATAGCGGTTCTTAAGATTTATTGCAAGTATGTTCAGCATAAAATAGCGGTTCTTAAGATTTATTGCAAGTATGTTCAGCATAAAATGGGGGTTCTTAAGATTTATTGCAAGTATGTTCACCATAAAATAGCGGTTCTTAAGATTTATTGCAAGTATGTTCAGCATAAAATAGCGGTTCTTAAGATTTATTGCAAGTATGTTCAGCATAAAATGGCGGTTCTTAAGATTTATTGCAAGTATGTTCAGCATAAAATGGCGGTTCTTAAGATTTATTGCAAGTATGTTCACCATAAAATAGCGGTTCTTAAGATTTATTGCAAGTATGTTCAGCATAAAATGGCGGTTCTTAAGATTTATTGCAAGTATGTTCAGCATAAAATGGCGGTTCTTAAGATTTATTGCAAGTATGTTCAGCATAAAATGGCGGTTCTTAAGATTTATTGCAAGTATGTTCACCATAAAATAGCGGTTCTTAAGATTTATTGCAAGTATGTTCAGCATAAAATGGCGGTTCTTAAGATTTATTGCAAGTATGTTCACCATAAAATAGCGGTTCTTAAGATTTATTGCAAGTATGTTCACCATAAAATAGCGGTTCTTAAGATTTATTGCAAGTATGTTCAGCATAAAATGGCGGTTCTTAAGATTTATTGCAAGTATGTTCACCATAAAATGGCGGTTCTTAAGATTTATTGCAAGTATGTTCACCATAAAATAGCGGTTCTTAAGATTTATTGCAAGTATGTTCAGCATAAAATAGCGGTTCTTAAGATTTATTGCAAGTATGTTCAGCATAAAATGGCGGTTCTTAAGATTTATTGCAAGTATGTTCAGCATAAAATGGCGGTTCTTAAGATTTATTGCAAGTATGTTCACCATAAAATAGCGGTTCTTAAGATTTATTGCAAGTATGTTCAGCATAAAATGGCGGTTCTTAAGATTTATTGCAAGTATGTTCAGCATAAAATGGCGGTTCTTAAGATTTATTGCAAGTATGTTCACCATAAAATAGCGGTTCTTAAGATTTATTGCAAGTATGTTCAGCATAAAATGGGGGTTCTTAAGATTTATTGCAAGTATGTTCAGCATAAAATGGCGGTTCTTAAGATTTATTGCAAGTATGTTCAGCATAAAATGGCGGTTCTTAAGATTTATTGCAAGTATGTTCAGCATAAAATGGTGGTTCTTAAGATTTATTGCAAGTATGTTCAGCATAAAATGGCGGTTCTTGAGATTTATTGCAAGTATGTTCAGCATAAAATAGCGGTTCTTAAGATTTATTGCAAGTATGTTCAGCATAAAATGGCGGTTCTTAAGATTTATTGCAAGTATGTTCAGCATAAAATGGCGGTTCTTGAGATTTATTGCAAGTATGTTCAGCATAAAATGGCGGTTCTTAAGATTTATTGCAAGTATGTTCACCATAAAATAGCGGTTCTTAAGATTTATTGCAAGTATGTTCAGCATAAAATGGCGGTTCTTAAGATTTATTGCAAGTATGTTCACCATAAAATAGCGGTTCTTAAGATTTATTGCAAGTATGTTCAGCATAAAATGGGGGTTCTTAAGATTTATTGCAAGTATGTTCAGCATAAAATGGCGGTTCTTAAGATTTATTGCAAGTATGTTCAGCATAAAATGGCGGTTCTTAAGATTTATTGCAAGTATGTTCAGCATAAAATGGTGGTTCTTAAGATTTATTGCAAGTATGTTCAGCATAAAATGGCGGTTCTTGAGATTTATTGCAAGTATGTTCAGCATAAAATAGCGGTTCTTAAGATTTATTGCAAGTATGTTCAGCATAAAATGGCGGTTCTTAAGATTTATTGCAAGTATGTTCAGCATAAAATGGCGGTTCTTGAGATTTATTGCAAGTATGTTCAGCATAAAATAGCGGTTCTTAAGATTTATTGCAAGTATGTTCAGCATAAAATGGCGGTTCTTGAGATTTATTGCAAGTATGTTCAGCATAAAATAGCGGTTCTTAAGATTTATTGCAAGTATGTTCAGCATAAAATGGCGGTTCTTAAGATTTATTGTAAGTATGTTCAGCATAAAATGGCGGTTCTTAAGATTTATTGAAAGTATGTTCAGCATAAAATGGCGGTTCTAAAGATTTATTGCAAGTATGTTCAGCATAAAATGGCGGTTCTTAAGATTTATTGCAAGTATGTTCAGCATAAAATGGCGGCTCTTGAGATTTATTGCAAGTATGTTCAGCATAAAATGGCGGTTCTTAAGATTTATTGCAAGTATGTTCAGCATAAAATGGCGGTTCTGAAGATTTATTGCAAGTATGTTCAGCATAAAATGGCGGTTCTTAAGATTTATTGCAAGTATGTTCAGCATAAAATGGCGGTTCTTAAGATTTATTGCAAGTATGTTCAGCATAAAATGGCGGTTCTTAAGATTTATTGCAAGTATGTTCAGCATAAAATGGCGGTTCTTAAGATTTATTGCAAGTATGTTCAGCATAAAATGGCGGTTCTTAAGATTTATTGCAAGTATGTTCAGCATAAAATGGCGGTTCTTAAGATTTATTGCAAGTATGTTCAGCATAAAATGGCGGTTCTTAAGATTTATTGCAAGTATGTTCAGCATAAAATGGCGGTTGTTAAGATTTATTGCAAGTATGTTCAGCATAAAATGGCGGTTCTTAAGATTTATTGCAAGTATGTTCAGCATAAAATGGCGGTTGTTAAGATTTATTGCAAGTATGTTCAGCATAAAATGGCGGTTCTTAAGATTTATTGCAAGTATGTTCAGCATAAAATAGCGGTTCTTAAGATTTATTGCAAGTATGTTCAGCATAAAATGGCGGTTCTTAAGATTTATTGCAAGTATGTTCAGCATAAAATAGCGGTTCTTAAGATTTATTGCAAGTATGTTCAGCATAAAATGGCGGTTCTTAAGATTTATTGCAAGTATGTTCAGCATAAAATGGCGGTTCTTGAGATTTATTGCAAGTATGTTCAGCATAAAATGGCGGTTCTTAAGATTTATTGCAAGTATGTTCAGCATAAAATGGCGGTTCTTAAGATTCATTGCAAGTATGTTCAGCATAAACTGGCGGTTCTTAAGATTTATTGCAAGTATGTTCAGCATAAAATGGCGGTTCTTGAGATTTATTGCAAGTATGTTCAGCATAAAATGGCGGTTCTTAAGATTTATTGCAAGTATGTTCACCATAAAATAGCGGTTCTTAAGATTTATTGCAAGTATGTTCAGCATAAAATGGCGGTTCTTAAGATTTATTGCAAGTATGTTCAGCATAAACTGGCGGTTCTTAAGATTTATTGCAAGTATGTTCAGCATAAAATGGCGGTTCTTGAGATTTATTGCAAGTATGTTCAGCATAAAATGGCGGTTCTTAAGATTTATTGCAAGTATGTTCAGCATAAAATGGCGGTTCTTAAGATTTATTGCAAGTATGTTCAGCATAAAATGGCGGTTCTTAAGATTTATTGCAAGTATGTTCAGCATAAAATGGCGGTTCTTAAGATTTATTGCAAGTATGTTCAGTATAAAATGGCGGTTCTTAAGATTTATTGCAAGTATGTTCAGCATAAAATGGCGGTTCTTAAGATTTATTGCACGTATGTTCAGCATAAAATGACGGTTCTTAAGAGTTATTGCAAGTATGTTCAGCATAAAATGACGGTTCTTAAGATTTATTGCAAGTATGTTCAGCATAAAATGACGGTTCTTAAGAGTTATTGCAAGTATGTTCAGCATAAAATGGTGGTTCTTAAGATTTATTGCAAGTATGTTCAGCATAAAATGGTGGTTATTAAGATTTATTGCAAGTGTGTTCAGCATACTTTAGATGGTGCTGATTTTGTTTAGTTGCTGCTGATGGACATTTGATATTTTTGTCTACTGTTGACGGACACAGATCCATTCTGTGTTATGGGGAGTTCTCCAGGGTGACACACTTCCACCTTCTTATTCATAACTGTGGTTGACTAGACTATGTCCTACGCATGTCTTTAGACCTCCATAATGATGATGGTATGATGGTAACTCCACCTACTGGCCCAAGAAGTCGAGGAAATCCTGCCAAGTACCTAACTGATATAGACTTTGCTGATGACTTAGGAGTAGCTTCTAATGTCGGTCTATTTGTTAACACCAAGAAGACCAAAATTTTGACAGTTAACTTCGCCAATCCTCAGGAAATGTCTGATCGTATGTATGAGCATAAACTAAAGTGCTTGAGCATGTGGACGATTTCTTCTACCTGGGATCATAGATCCGGCACAATCTTGTGCTTTGGCAGCCTCATCGTGCAGCTGCAATGCAGCAGTCAGATTATAGATAGATAGAAAGATTGTATTGGCTATTGGCAGTTAAACTATTATAGGATACGTAATAAATACATACTATTCATGTTCAGTTATTCAATGTATAGCACGTGTCGCCCTGACTGAGTTGAATTCATTTGAACTTATTAGGTTTGGGAAATAACCTGGGATAACAAAGTTAGGAAAAATTTCATCAAGTCGATACGAAACCAGTGGAACAAGCAATTTTGGGTGGATTACCTTTTGGAAAATAAATCAAAGTGGCAGGGGATGTATCGATCTGTGAAGGAATTTGAGTTCCATTGTTCCAACATGGGAATATATAGTTTAATCATGGAGAGTGGATGTGAGTGAGTGACAGGTGGGGGTTACCCACAAGTCAGAAGCAATCAGTTTTGAAGCCGGAGGAATAACGAGGGGGGGGGGGGGGGGGGGTGGAGTATGACTCTTACATCCTGGTGTGCAGAGAAAGATGAAAGTTTATGTGTGAAAATACGAATAGCAATAAATAATTAATAGAGGGGGGATTTTATGATTTTTCAATTTTACGAAATCTTCCGCCATTTTTCATTCTTGAAGGTCTTGAAAAACTCTACAGCACATTTTTGGAAAAAAATTTTGTTCAAATATTATTATTAAATTAATTATTTTCATTAATTTAATTAAAAATTGATAATTTAAAAAATCGACAGTGGATAATTGTTGTAGATTCGAAGGTTCTGAGTCCAAAAAAGTTAGTTTCAAAAATTTGGACAAACATTAAGGGACTAGTTTAGTGTTTTAGTGAAATATTCAAATC